>CM064482.1:27871167-27916219 GCA_032716605.1 Paralithodes platypus
TTTATTCCAGCAAACAACAGCGAATGGGTTAGGAATGAAGGTAAAAAACACGAAAAAAACCGCTCAAAAAGCTTAAAGAATGGTCCTACAGAGCCCCCGAAAACGTATTTTACAAGAGTAAACAAATTGAAGGCAATTACCCCAAAAAAAACCAGGTTATTGCGCGCTCGCGCGCACGCACGTGGACTTTGAGAGTTTTCAACCATCGGCACGGTTGCGTGGATACGTACACAGTTCCCATACAAATCTGAGCCCTCTTGAGTGGCTACACCTGAGGTTACGGTCGGCGCAATTAGGGTGACGCGCCAGGCGTGTCTCTGGGGCTGTGCGTTACATACATCGCCGACGCGTCAGGCGCGTCGCTGGGGCTGTACGGGGTAAACATCGATTTTTTTTTATTTTTTTATTTTTTTGCCCCTGGGCCATGCAAAATATCACTCCTCTACCTCCCCTCCTTCCCCACTTTCCTCCCCTCCTTCAGTTATCACCTATTTTCCCTGTTATTCCCTTATTCTGAGGTATATTTTCGTGCTAACATTAGCGAGTTGCAAGCAGGGCATTGTCATCTCTGTTAGCAAGCGAGTGCAAGAGAGAGAGAGAGTATCGATCGACTTTGTCTCAGTGGCCTTGGGGGAAATTGGCGGGAAAGCAGGTTGCCTCACCCATACATTATATAACTCGCGGCCTGTATCTCCGATTTTGACCATCCAAACGCTGTTTTCACTCGTTTTATTGTTGTTTCAGGTTAATACCTTTATAATCAACCCATAATAGGCGCGTATGGATAAGTATTAATGCTATTTATGGTAAAATTAATATTTTAGTGATGGAAACAGCTCAAATACGTCAGCACAGGGGGACGTTTCTAATTACCCCCATGCGCACTTCTTAGGTTAAAGAAACTAGGTGGCAACCGCCTTTCCAAATATTCCCATCCCTCTCTCTAACCCTAGACGTGAACCGATGTTCCCAGGCTTTCTTTCACTCAATAAATATACTCTGGAACTCTCCCCTTAGTCCTCTTGGCCCTCATCCTATGACTTAAACTATTTAAAGCTCAGTGTGACCAGATATTTTGACTAACATACTTTGAATTTGGCTCCCTAACACTTTTCTATTTTGGGTAGGAAGGAGACTACATGTTTTTCTCCTTCATACTGTTACGACTGAGGTTTAAATATATCAGGGCTCTTATTCATTGGACTAGTAATGGCATCAATGCTACAACGGAAAGCGCTAGATCCAACCTCTGATGTATATTCCCAGTGAACAAAGAACACAAATACTCTCCAGAGTTCTATATGCAATAATAGGTTATTAAACTCTCAATAAATGTGCGTCTACTCTAGGCTTAATGTTATGTGAAAACAGCCTATTACTACCTATAACCGAAGGTGCTTGGTAATGGTATGCAAAGTAAGGTGGTAAGAGAAGTTACAGCTTACGTTACTTTAATCAATAAATGTCAGGCACTCCTGCATGAAAGAAAGTGCACTAAAGTCCTTCAACACCAACAAGGAATCTTCTTTAAATGTTAGATGCTATCAAGATGCTCGAATCGGAAATGGAACCCAAAAAGGCAGGCAGCGGAACAATGCTCGTGCAGGCTATGCACACAAAAAGGCAGGAGATATAATGCAGTCGGAGCCAAGAATATCCTATACACCACAACAATAATAATAATCGCCACGACAATGCAGTATTCCTATCAACAAAAAGAGCCTAAGTCGTTTGTGTCTCAATACATCAAACTAGGCTGCGAAATGCTTGTGTAATCATAAACGGGTATGCATAAAAAGAGTAATTGGTTTAATATACTTAATGTCTACTGTGACTGATAAAGTCTAGCTAGAGTCAATGGTACGAGATACTGGTGCGCATGGCATGCCACATAGCCTAGTGCAAATCTCAAGTCGGTGCGTCAAATATTACGTTATAATGAAGGGTAGCTCTCTTGAGAAACCTTAATACCGAAGTATTAAGCGTTCTCCTGGCGTACCTCAAAGACAAACAACGAGCTTAGAACAGTCCAGAATGGTATAGGCAAAAAGCCCTCATTTCGTGCATGCTTTACTCTCAATGGCACACAGACTAGAATTTACCCAATCAACTCCAGTTCTCAGGTATGTCGTGCAGCTTTTAACTAAAGCCAGCACCCATCGGAAACAATACCTTATAGTATCAGACTCCTAGTCTAGCATTATCTAATCCAGCAGAACACTAATAATTATAGGAAGCAGTACTGAACAATATGGATGCCAACCAATGCTTCGTGATCAACTTATCTTAACAACTAACATACATGGGTTATATAAGACCTTAACGCACAATACAACTGGCCAGCATGAAGCTGGATTATGCAGAGTTATCCAGAGGGGGTATAATATTAATAAAAGGTGGTGAAAGATATGGAAAATGAGAGAGATAGGCAGAGGAAAAGGTTCTCAGGTGCAGGGAGGGGGACAGATATCAAAGGGATAAGAGGGATGCGTTCTAGAAACCAGATCTGAGGGAGAGAGTGGCGAGAGAGCTGTATATATACTAGCACTAGCTCGCACCGCGTAGACAAAGCGGTAACAATTCCTTCAGCCAATGACAAAGAAGCCAGCCAAACATGACGTCACCAAGCATGGTAAAAAACTCCTCCAACCAATCCCAGGCCAGCCAGCCGTGACGTCATCAAGCATGGCAAAAAACACTGCGCGCCTCCTCTCAAAATCTGTTCTACTCTCTCTCTCTCTCTCTCTCAAATCCTATCATTACTACTTAATGATAAAACATATACTTTGCAATTAAATATATAAAGCCTTGACATGGGCGAAAACAAAGAGCCTTTCTGGACTGCCCATGACACGAGATTTCATATGAAATAAAGCACACAATAATACATCAACTGTAGCCACATCCACTGCCCTGGCGATCCTAGCGAGTCACTGTAGGACAAGCCATGCGGTTCTAACGGAGTGGTTAACGTCACAATACAAATAGACAAAACAAAAATATAACTAGTTGGGAGAGAGGTATCCTGACCAGGATTCGAACCCACTCACTCCAGGTATATTTAGGAGAGTCGGGCACCGTAACCACTCGGCCCTGAGTGGCTCATGGCCGAGTGGTTTCGGTGCCCGACTCTCCCAAATATACCTTGAGTGAGTGGGTTCGAATCCTGGTCAGGATACCTCTCTCCCAACCTGTCATA
Source organism: Paralithodes platypus (assembly GCA_032716605.1). NCBI lineage: Eukaryota > Metazoa > Arthropoda > Malacostraca > Decapoda > Lithodidae > Paralithodes > Paralithodes platypus. Next base: position 27,874,367 of record CM064482.1, read on the forward strand.
CATTATCATTAAAAACATAACTGTCCATAAAGTTCAGAGCTAACAGACTTTAGATTTATCTCCTCTGCCACAATCGTTCTCATTGTTAACTCCGCCAACGAAGTTGGACGGAAGTTATGTTTTTGTCTCTGTTTGTCTACCAATTCATGTTTGTCTGTAAATAAGATATCTCTCAAAGTTATTAATCGATATTCACAAAATTTGGTGGGCAATACGATGTGTGCCAAGAAAACGATCCAAAGATTTTCACAAGAATTGGTGGGCAGATAGGATATGCACCAAGGAAGAATTGATTACATGTAAGCGATCAGGATCATATCCTTGAACCCAAATCCAAAAGAATGTCTATGCCTATGATAATAATGGTAAAGAACCAGCCAGCGTAGGCAGAGGTATGTGCTCTTCCTAGTGCCTCTCTGGTTCATGTTGGAATTTGATAATACAGCACACTGTAAAACAATATGGGTATGAAAAGGGTAATCAATGTATCCCTAATAAGATACCCTTGTAAAGGTATATTGGTATTAATAAACCCATCTACTGTATTAATAGAAAGGTAAATCACCATCAATATAGCCATTGATTATCTTAACCTTTATCATAATGTTGTTATAGCCTTTGTTTTTATAGTGCCTGTGTCATCCGATAGTTTGTCTCACTTATCAACTAGAGAGAGAAAGTGTGGCTATCTTTATATTTGGACTCCATTTTGGTACTGCAATTATCACAGAATGAGGCTATATTTTTGGATCGATAATGTAGAATGTATCACTAACGACCAAACTATATTATCCTGTACCGGTATTCCCAAATGTGTATTATGGTAATGGAGATACTTAACAAATATAACACGAATGCTACCAATGGTGAAGGTTGACCGATCTCTGTTACTATAGAGTTTCTAGCCCCAACCAACCCATACTATTATATTTACCAAGGGTACCAAGATGGTGAAGGTTGGCCGATCTCTGTTACTATAGGGTTTCTAGCCCCAACCAACCCATACTATTATATATACCAAGGGTACCAAGATGGTGAAGGTTGACCGATCTCCGTTACTATATGGTCTTTATTCCCAACCAACCCATACTATTATATATACTAAGGGTACCAAGATGGTGAAGGTTGGAAGATCTCTGTTACTATATGGTCTTTATTCCCAACCAACCCATACTATTATATATACTAAGGGTACCAAGATGGTGAAGGTTGGCCGATCTCTGTTACTATAGGGTCTCTAGCCCCAACCAACCCATACTATTATCTAATCCAAAGGTACCAATGGTGAAGGTTGACCGATCTCTGTTACTATAGAGTCTCTAGGCCCTATCAACCCATACTATTATATATACCAAGGGTACCAAGATGGTGAAGGTTGAACGATCTCTGTTACTATAGGGTCTCTAGTCCCAACCAACTCATACTATTATTTTACCTGTTTTACACTTTCATTACTTCACTATTGTTCATTAGTTAACAAATAATATAATGAAGCAATACATTAAAGTGGTATACAATAGTGCTGACTCATCCATCCATTGATTATAATACATTCCCTTGGGTTTAATGTTAACCGGAATATATATTTATCTGTATATCATTTGTATACAAATGTTTGAGAACAGCCGAATAAATAAAAATGGAGGTGGCGTTTTATTTTATATCAAAGAAAGTCTTAACCCGACCCTCGTGTCAAAACCTCAAATTGTGAACGTCGACCATCTTTTGTGCTAATAAAGAACAATAAAGGTACAAAAATAATACTTGCGTTAATATACAGACCTCCAGCTCAACCACTGCAAACTGACCGAGAAATTTACGAACAAATTGCAGATGTAAGTAACTCACAAGATACCGTAATTTTTGGCGACTTTAATTTACCTGTGACCAAGTGGGGCGATACTCTTACTTCACACTCTGGACATGACTTGTATACGAACTTGCAAGAGAGTTCGCTTTATCAATTTGTTCGAACGCCGACCCGTGGTAATAACGTTCTTGACATCGTACTTGCAACAAAAGAAGAATTGATAGAGAATTTGAATGTTGGTGATGAATTCAGTAACAGCGACCATCGTACGATAACTTTCACTTTAAACTTTACTAGTAACGAACCAAATAGTAGCATCGAAAAAGTCCCTAATTTCAAGAAAGAAAACTTCCATAAACTTAGAGCTATGTTTAACCCTCCAGCCCCGGGGGCTATAGCTTGCGACTGTGCTCCGGTACCGGGTGTTTTGACGATCTTTGGCCTATGTTAACTACTCTGTAAGTCAATGAATATGTCATGTAATGTTGTTAATAAAAAAGAATAATGTTCCACAAACCTTCCTCTGTCGAATGGCGTTGAGTAGAGATCTCTAGCCCCTCTGGTTGCATAATGGTGAGCGCGGGAAGACGAGTGCTTTTCGGCGGCAAATTCTTCCCGCGTTCGGACGCGTCGCCTCGGCCATGGCTACGACGCACCTAGCCGCTCGCCGCGCCAAAGTATTTATCTCCCTTAGACGATTTTAGTGTTTGATATTGAGAATGTGATGTTTATTTGATATTTTCTAGTTATTTTGAGGCCAATTATATAAAATATGTTTATTAGGGTATCAGTCACTGATATTGCTAATTTTCACTCGATACCGTACATTTTATTAGTAATTGAGGTAGCTTATTGTTGTATTAGGCACTGATTATTCGTTATCACAGGTGTTTATTATACTTTGGCCATCAAATATTAGGTCTTGTGTCACTTTCACTTTGACAAATATGCTTTAGAGTGTCACTGTCACTGATAATGCTCATTTTCACTCGATACCGTACATTTTATTAGTAATTGAGGTAGGTTATTGTTGTATTAGGCACTGATTATTCGTTATCACAGGTGTTTATTATACTTTGGCCATCAAATATTAGGTCTTGTGTCACTTTCACTTTGACAAATATGCTTTAGAGAGTGTCACTGTCACTGATAATGCTCATTTTCACTCGATACCGTACATTTTATTAGTAATTGAGGTAGGTTATTGTTGTATTAGGCACTGATTATTCGTTATCACAGGTGTTTATTATACTTTGGCCATCAAATATTAGGTCTTGTGTCACTTTCACTTTGACAAATATGCTTTAGAGAGTGTCACTGTCACTGATAATGCTCATTTTCACTCGATACCGTACATTTTATTAGTAATTGAGGTAGGTTATTGTTGTATTAGGCACTGATTATTCGTTATCACAGGTGTTTATTATACTTTGGCCATCAAATATTAGGTCTTGTGTCACTTTCACTTAGTTATATGATTTGTAAACGATTTATATACAATTTATTGTGTCTTTTTTCACTGATTTCTATATTTCTATAGGTTCTAATCATATGAATGTCACTTGGTATATACATATGTGTCACTTTCACATATTATTATGGTGTAATTGTATTTGTATCAATGTTCTCATAATACATGACTTTTGTATTACAATACATTGGTTTTCTTCAACTTTTTGCCTATATATAATTATAGTGTACATATTGTCATTTTATTTGGCAATTTCAGTATGATTATTAGAACTCCAGCTTGGAGTGGTAATCAAAGAAGCAATCTACAGCACAGAGTGCCACCTTGCACTCCACACACTCCAGGGTTGACTTTTTACCTGACCTCGGCTTCACCCTGCTGTTGTAGCAGACATGGCACCGCTTCTGCTGTGTTCTTCCGGATTCATTCTGAGGCAGGGAACCAAGCCTGTGCCTAGTCAAGTATTGAGCAGACTGCAAGCGGTCAATAACGGCGGGCCCAGGATGTGCCACTGCCCTCTGTGGCATAGCATACTTCTCCAGGAGCTCCGTCAACACCTGCTTTTGGAACCTCCGCAGGCTATTGAACTTCATGGGTGTGTTCACATTCCGAAGCTTGTATATGTTGTAGGCATTCAGAACTGACATGTCCACCATATGCAGAAAGAACTTTTTGTACCATCTGCACGAGGTACGCAGGCAGTCAATGAAGCCTATCTGCATGTCGGACTTGTCCACCAGCCTCATGTTGATGTTGTAGTCCAGGACAGCATCGGGCTTGGTCACCCTGGCCTGGGTGCGGCGATCCACCTTGCCAGTCTCCACCATTTCCCCCTTGTGGATGGTGGTCAGGAGGTTGACCTTCCGCTGGTCGTGCCAGTGGATAGCCAGAATGGGCCCCGACTTCTTCTTGAACACATCACCTTTTTTGGTCTTTGGAGGGAAAGGTGGCATGCCCTTCCTTTTCCCTCGTACTGTGCCTACAGTCCCCGTCTTGCGCTCATGCAGGTACTGTGAGAGAGTGGGGGACGTGTAATAATTGTCCGTGTAGAGGACGTGATTCTTATGAAAGTAGCGGTCCATCATGGCTTGCACCACTGCTCCGCCAAAGCCAATGAGGGGGTCCACAAGCAAGTCCCCTTCCTTCCCGCTGTAGACCAGGAAGTCCAGGACATAGCCAGTTTGGCAGTCGCACAGCACAAAGAATTTTATGCCAAAGCGATGTCTTTTTGAGGGGATGTACTGCCGGAAGCTGAGTTTTCCCCGGAACAGCACAAGAGACTCGTCAATGACGACCTTGCGGAAGGGCTTGAAGTAGGAGGTGAAGCGTTCTCGCATCATCTCATACAACGTCCTAATCTTCCACAGCTTGTCTGGGAGGTGGACGTCAAGGTTGGTGACAAGATGGAGCGCTGCGAGGATATCAAGGTACCGGTCGCGAGACATATATTTCCCGAAGGCAGGGGTGGATATCAGATCATTGGTGATCCAATAGTCAGGCAACCTATGCTTCTTGACATGAGGCATTAGCATGGTGAGTGCCAGGAACACCATGAACTCTTTATGAGTCACTGGGGTCCACTGCCTCATGTGGCCCTTGGTCACCTTTCCCAAAAAGTGGACCTGGAATTGGTGCTGCTTATTTGTCTCTTTGACAACATAGCCTACCACCTCCTCATCAAAGAAGGCCTCAAACAGTTCGTGTGGTGGAGCATTGGGGCCTGCAGGAAAATTGGGGGTAACGCCTGAACCCTCCAGTACCTCATCAAAAGCTGGCACATCAGGGTTGTATGCATCCTCATCAACTACGTCTTGCCACTGAAAAAAGTAGAATGGGTGTTGTTTACGCTGAGGAGGAGGTCCAGGTGGTGGGCCAGGACGCGCACGGCCAACTCGGGAGGCCCGCGCCCTAGGGCGGCGAGGGCGGCGGCCAGGGCGGTGGGCAGCACGACGGGCAGCACGACGCCGGGCCAAGCGGATGGGTCGAGGGTCGTCGATGTCCATATAGTCATCGTCAGAGTGGTCATCTTGCCCTGACGGTGGACCTATGTAATCATGGCCAGAGTCTTCAGAGAGGTGCCCTTCATCATCAGTGGCCCCCACATAATCTGGCGGGGAACCAGTGATGCGTGGGCGGCGTGCGGGTGGGCGAGGTGGGGAAGGAGTGGCAGGTGAGGCTGTGTCCCCCCGAGGTCCCGGGCTCCTTGGCCTGCGACGAGTGACAGAAAGCAATGTTTCACTGTCACTAGGGCCAGGTATTGGTGATGCGAGCTCAAAGACTTCTTCAGGAAGACATGTTGAAGGCGGGAGAGGTGGGGAGGACCGTGGGGAAAGTTGCGGGGACGTATGGCTGGGGCCGGCCGGGGTGGACGCCGCGGGAGCCTCGAACAAAACTCTCTTACTTTTCTTAATTTTCTTGGTATATTTCCTACCTTTCCCCTTTTCGGCAGCAGTATGTCTCCTGTCGGGGGACCTAGGAGGCAAATAGGCCGAAAGTGTGGGGTCCTCAACCCTGGCAATGGTGGGGGTGGTGGGGAAGAATGCGTGGCATCCGGGTCATCTTGGGTGGCGTGGGTAGATAAGGGAGACAATGGCGGACGAGAAGGGTCACCACGCTGACCCTCACTCACAGCCTCATCCTCACCAAGTAGTTTTGCTTGTTCCCTAGCTGCCGCGGCCGCCTTCTCAAGTATTTTCTGCTTATACAAATGTAGCTTGAAAGGCGATTTACCAGGGGAAGGGCTTGGCGTCGTGTCACTTAAGCGAAATTTGGTGAGTGACCTTGAACTCTCCCACTCGCTCACTCTCTCAAGTTCACTGTCTTTAGGTAAACCAGCTTCCTCAACAACTGGTACATCACCTTCATCACTCTCATCACTGTCATGTTCTCTCGCAAATCCCAGGAATTGCTCTTCTTTATCACTCTCATGGCCATAATCACTCGACTTATAATTACTGGAGTCGTCACTGACTTCATCATCAACATTATGCTTGGCATCAGCTCGCTCATAAAGTCTCAATGTCGTCTCAATACCTCCGGGAGATAACACATTTAGGCGATGGCGTCGGGGTAAGGCGCGACGAACAAGCAAGGGCGTCGTAGGAAGCACGGTATCGGACACAGCGGAATCACTATTTGGCGTACTGTCCATGATGGCGTCGGGGTAGATACTGTTACTGTGGCGGAGTTTACGCCTGGTGGCGCCACCTACCGTCCCACGATACCGAAAATGTACGCGCGGCATTCGAAAGCACGCATGCAAGCAATGGGCGTTCAAGAGCCCTTCCGGGTTGCGCGGGCCGAGGTTGTTATGGGCGTTCAAGAGCCCATCCGGGTTGGAGGGGTTAAAGAAACTGACTGGAACTTTTTAATTAACAATAACAACATAAATACATCTTGGAAGTTATTCGAAACCACTTACCTAAAAGCAGTGCAAGACTGCATACCATCGAAAATACGGCGTCCAGGCCATAATAATAAGCCCAAATGGTGGAATAAAGATATTTCAAACTGCCTGCTTGCTAAAAAATTTGTGAATGATAGATTAAAATCCTCACAAAATGACGAAGAACGGGTGAAATTTGTAGAGCTACGACGCAAAGCCAAAAAGTTAATTAAGCAGAGTAAAAAGACCTTAGAATTACATATTGCGAATCAAAGTAAAACAAACCCGAAATAATTCTATAGTTATATCAGAAAGAAAAAAGTAGTTACTTCAACCGTTGGACCATTAGTCGATGAAAATGGAGAATACACCAAAGACGAAGTACAAATGAGTAATGCCCTCAATACCTTCTTTGCATCAGTTTTTACAACAGAAGACCTCAGTGATATCCCTACACCATCGCCGATTCAGATTGATAATTCAGATTTTCTAAGCAATATCACCGTTACAGAGAGAGAAGTATTGAATTGTTTAGAAAAACTCAAGGTAAATAAAACGCCAGGACATGATACAATCTCGCCTAGAGTTCTAAAGGAAGCTAAGGATGAGCTCTCCAAACCACTGACATTACTATTCAATAAATCCTTGCTGTCTGGAACTATGCCTGATCAGTGGAAGCTAGCCAACGTAACACCGATATTCAAAAAAGGCAGCAAATCCCTACCCAGTAACTATCGTCCAATTAGCTTAACCTCAGTTGTATGTAAAATGCTAGAAACGGTCATACGAGACAGACTCGTAAATCACTTAGAGGAAAATAACATACTTAAAGATACTCAACACGGCTTTCGTAAAAAACGTTCCTGTTTAACAAACCTCTTAGACTTCTTCCACGATATTCTCAACCTCTACGATGAGAGTAAAGCTGTAGATATTATATACCTTGATTTTCAAAAGGCCTTTGACAAAGTTCCCCACAAACGTTTACTGCTAAAACTAAAAGCGCATGGAATACAAGTCGGTGTGTTGAAATGGATAGAAAATTGGCTCAGGAACAGAAAGCAAAGGGTAGTCATAAACGGTAAGGCATCTAAATTGACCAATGTAAGTAGCGGGGTACCCCAGGGATCGGTACTAGGACCAATTCTCTTTCTAATTTACATCAACGACATAGATGAGGGTCTCACCTGTACAATCTCAAAATTTGCTGACGATACAAAAATTGCAAATAGCGTACTCTCAAAAGAACAAGTTGACGATATGCAACACAATCTAGATAAATTGTCATGTTGGGCCCAAATTTGGCAAATGAGTTTCAATGCGGATAAATGTAAAGTACTAAATGTCGGATACCTAAATGAGAAAGCAAACTATTCGATGAATGGCACTCAGCTTAAGAATGTAAACAGAGAAACCGATCTGGGAGTAACAATATCGAGTAACCTAAAACCGAGTCAACAATGTTCAGAAGTTGTTAAGAAGGCAAACAAAATAATTGGCTTTATAGGCAGGTCATTTGAGCATAAATCCAAAGAAGTTACCTAACCCTTTACAATTCCTTAGTCCGCCCTCTTCTGGAATACTGCGTTCAATCCTGGTGCCCTTATTACCAAAAAGATATAAACAAGCTAGAACGAGTTCAACGTAGAGTTACCAAAATGATACCTAGCCTAAAGAACAAACCATACGAAGAGCGTCTTGGAGAATTAAATCTATTTCCTTTAACCCAGCGCAGATTAAGAGGTGACTTAATTCAAGTGTTCAAAATCATCAAAGGCATCGACAATATGAACTGTAGTAAGTACTTCACTATCGACCAATCTAATTACATGCGGGGAAACGGTTGCAAAATTATTGGTAAATCTTTTAACTCGCACGAATCTAAGAATTTCTTCTTCAATCGAGTTGTCAACTTGTGGAATGGTCTTCCCCGAAACGTTATAGACTGCATCACCGTTGATTCATTTAAACTCCGCCTAGACAAATATCTCTCATCAAACCCGCGACTGACTGCGTTTGTAAATTAATAACTTTATTTTATCCCCCCCTCAGTTACTAACCCATCTGTCCTCTACTAACTTCCTAATCCTGCTACGGACATTAGTTCCAGGGCAGTAATTCCCTTTCCAATGTTCCCTTGCCCACTCTAAACCACTGTTTGGACACTTGATCCTCAGTGTTTTGGAGGACAAGCAACCTAGAAGGGTCACTAGACATGTTTTTGCTTGATTTCCTTTGTACTTTGTACTCCTTTGTACTCCTTTGTATATTTAACAATATTTCTTAGTTTCCTCCCTAGACCTCCAGCAAACTTAAATAGAATACCCTCATATGAAATACATTTGTGCCTTCTTTCGGTAGATAAATGCCCAAGCTGAAGGCCGCTAGCAAGCTTGATATCGTTCACCAAGAAAATGTCTACATCTAAATGCCAAAAGAGGTCTCAAAATCGATTTAATTTACATTGAATTCATAAAACTGAAATATATTCCTTGGATAAATAATTTTGTCTGAAACAAGCTTCCAAGGTGGCTGATGCAAACATTGTGTGTGCGTGTGGGTGTGCAGTCTCTCTCTCTCTCTATATATATATATTTTTTTTTTATATAATATTATATATATATATATATATATATATATATATATATATATATATATAGATATATATATATATATATATATATATATATATATGAACAATCATCTACAATGTTTTCCCAGTGTTGTGTCATCCTGTCAGCTGTTTCCTGTCACTCACTATACACTGTTCACACATTATGGCTACGACAATGGTATAGTAAAGTGCCCATAATACATTGAAGGAGATATATTAATTTCAGGGTTCTCTTTCTGGACCCATTTCTCCCCCATGCTTAGCCTCATTTGTTTAAACAACTTCTAATCTCAGTCTAGTTCTCGATACCAATGCAAATGAGCGCCAAAATATTGCGAGGAATAACTTGTTCATCTAAAATTGCAGGAAAAGCGCTCGTGTGACATTGCTTTGCCAAATCTGGTAACAGGACAACTCTACCAGTTTGAGCCAATAGTTCTGTAGCAGTGTAACCTCAACCAATAGTAAGGTTTGGTTATGTTATGTTAGGTTGGTAAAGTTGGCCTGGTTTGGTTTAGTACCTGTTGAGATAATTATACAAGTTACAATGGTCTACTGGTTATATACCCAAGAGTCGTGGAACCAACTATAGTATATCTACTGAATCTCTCTCTTACTCTCTCTCTCTGAAAAGGTTCAGCACTAGTATTTGTGGAAACTTTTTCACATATAAGAGATTCTGTTCTACCTGAAACATACTTCCCTCCGAAGTTGTAAACAGTTCATTAGTAGAGCAGGTCAAGAAGAGAGTAGATAGTATTTTGCACACTCTGTAAGAGTGTAGTGCACTAAACAGTCTCTCTCCTTCCACTTAGAGTGTCTCCTCGGAATGGACCGCAAGGTCTCTGAGATACTAACTGTACCTTGTAAGTCTCATGAGGTTGCAGGAAAAACATATCAACTCTGGAAGATACCAATGATAAAATGTCACATCCCTCATAACGCTGCTCGGTCTATACTAAGAAAGAGATAAGGAAGGACTGCCACATAAACTAACTGAAGGAGTGGTGATGTTCTGGTCTATCAGAGTGAGAGTTGAGCGTTCTATGCCATACCCATAGCTTACACTGACTATTCCTTTTACTTCTATATTTTCTAGATCTCAAGTGACGGCGTCTCTTCCGTGAATTGACCTCCCTACTGCCAACCTAGAGGTTGACAGATTTGGGAGCTAAAGCGTCACATTTTTCCTTTGCCCCTCAACTTTCCCTTCATAATTGCTGAGGGGCACAGAGCCTTGGGTGGGGCTTTGGTTTCCCGGGTATTTCCGCATCCTCCTCAGCTCCCCGCCTTAGAGTGGCTTCGGTCACCTGGGAATTATTAGTGGAAAGCAGGGAGAGTTTTGTGGGGGCACTCGGTTATAGACTTGGCCTTACTTGGGACCTTGGGGCTGCTCGGCCAGACAGCCTGAGGAACAGCAACAACAACAACAACAACTGAAGGAGTATTAATTAATCCCCTCTGTACCGGCGACGTGTTTTTCAATTTTTTCTAGCTATATTGTTAGACGATTCTGTGCAGTTTATGAAGGATATGTGGTGGTAAAAATGGTTAAGTGAGATAACTTGAAGCCTGTTAATTGCTGGAGGCACTTTTTAAACTGAATAATATCGTCTAATAGTATCCAGAATATAGTTAAAAGGACGTCACCGGTACTGCAAGGGTTAACATCTTGAGGAACATGATGTATTTTGACAGTACATTGTGGCTTTAATATAACCATTCCATACAGGTTAGGAGTGATCTGTGGGGATTATTAGGGTTAACACTATCTCAAGTAACCCTCTTACTTCCATATGCTTCTCATAATCTGCATAAAATCGTCTACTAATAGCCCTAATAAACTGTCAGAAAGCATTATTATCCTTAAGGGGTTAATATTCTATAACTATCTATTTCACTTTATGAGGACGGGATTTTCACTTTTTTCTGTACTCTATATTGTTTATTAACCCTTTCAAGATCTGATAACGCATTCCTCTTCTGTTTTCTGGCTAGTATTAAACGATATTATTCAGATTATTATGGATATGTGGAAGTAAGAGGGTTAGTTGATATAATCTTTACCTTTATCATTCGTGTAGATCTTTCCTAAACTGTTCACATTTGTTTAATAAGAGCTAGAATATAAAGTCAAAATGCATCATAATCTTCAAAGGGTTAACTTGCGGGAATCTTGAGTGCCTTAGCAGGTGACTTGTGAGTAATTAATGGATATATAAGACAGTGTTATGTATGCCACATAATATTACCGAGTTATCATCATTATTAATTACTTGGTGGCTATTAGCACGTTGTTATAGCCAAGTAAATATTTACACTTAAGGGTTTTTTTTCTGGACCCCCTACTCCCTCATTTATAGCTCAATTAGTTTTGAAATGTTAAGGTTTTCGCCCCATTAGTTTGGCGATTGTAAGAACTTTCGGCCCATATCTGTTAATTTTACGAGTTTTCGTGCTATGTATGTGTCGATTTTTTTCCTGGCTAACGATAGCGAGCCTGTAATTTTGGAGGAAGCGGCCTTTGGCAAGGATATTTCTAACGAGCAATGTACACATTTATCTCGAAAGGGAGTCTTGGGGTTATATATATATATTTGTTTTGCTTGGTTGAGGTCTAGGGAGAAAACTAAATACCTCCCCTGAAGATGAGGACAAATTAATTTCTCGCCAGTTTAAAATCAATTGGCAATCTATCCTCTAAATCTATCTGGGAATGAAATAACCTTATGACTCACACATTTCCTTCCACAACTGAAAATAATGGTCTAATGATAACAATAATATAGGAAGCAAAACATCATCTTATAATGAATTGCATAAGCTCCTCCCCCCCCCCCCCCTTACCCTCAATCACCATTCTCTACCCTTAAGCTGCCATGGATAGTTGTTGTTGTTGTTGTTGTTGTTGTTGTTATAATGTAAGCTACCGAAACCTCCCAACAGGGTGCAGAAAGTATAGTAAAGATTGAATCCACACAAACAGAAGGCACTGGAGAAAACAAACGGCAACTAAGAATATAAAGAAAGAAATAGGCAAAGGTAGAAAGACCAAAAGGAGAAATTAGGTACATGAGTAGGATGACTAAATTAGTAAAACCAAAAGTCATAGATATACAATTACAAATTGTTGTTGAATATCAGATCAATAAAATAATTTAACCCTTTATTGGCGGCGCGGAACTTATGTCGTGTGATAGAAATTTGGACTAAGTGGCGGTTCACAACTTATGTCGTGTGCCATTTTCAGCACGTAATGTTACAGAGAGAGAGAGCTGAGCGGTGTGAGGAGCATAGTAAGGCTATGACCGTCGCACACCACCGCGGTGGGCCAACTGAAGTGAAAACCATCCTTCCTTCCCCCCTCACACTCGCTACACAGGGAATTATGTAGGGAAAGTACCTAATTACATGGTTTTTGCACTCGTGTTGCGCGATCGTTGCAAGAAAACTAGCAGTCGTACAAGGATGGTTGGGGTGTCATTGGAAAGCTCTGTTTATGCCCTTTCAGGGATAGATACTTGTTTTACGCTCTGGGTGTTATTTAGGCATGAAAATGATCACGTAACCAACCCTATTTAGGGTAAAAACACCCCGCTGGGCGGTACATATAAATTACCGCCTAGGCCGCTCGTTAGGTGTTAAAGAAACAAGCATATGAAAAATAATTACTGCTGCATAAACATAAGTCTAGATATAAAATTTGGTAAATCAGTCCATAACTCGCGTAGAAAAATAAGTCGTTGTTGTTGTTGTTGTTGTTGTTGTTAAGGGGTAGGTAATGGCTTTTTCTGGACCCCCTTCTCCCTCATGTTTAGCCTCATTAGTTTTGACATTTTAAGACATCTGTACCATTAGTTTGGCGATCAATATTAAATCCTTTAGTGCCATTTAGGTCATATTTTGGGAGAATCGGCCCTCGGCCGGGACATTTTTCTACCGAGAAATGTACGAATTTATCTCGAACACGGGTCTTGGGGGTGTTTTTTTAGGCTTGAGGGAGGTCTAGAGACCAAGCTATACTAATGTTAAAAATATATATAAATAAGCAAATATAGGGAAGGTTTCAAAACAATTCATCAGAGAAACTAAAACATAAATAAATAATTATATAGATACACCAACAAACATAAATATATAATTATATAGATACACCAACAAACATAAATATATAATTATATAGATACACCAACAAACATAAATATATAATTATATAGATACACCAACAAACATAAATATATAATTATATAGATACACCAACAAACAAACATTACCGACGTCCGTCTGTCTTGTTCGGACGTCACCACATTCGTTGTCACCAGACCGGAAACACTCACACACACAAACACAAATATACATACATACGCACACACACTCACATGCATACCTACATATACGCACACACACCCATACATACATACACACACGTATACATACACACACACAAATGCATACATACAAATACGCACACACTCACTCTCTCTGTTTATACATATGGTAGACCACAGCAGCATTTCGTTACACTAACGTCATTCACTGCTTTAAATGGGTAACCTAAACATACAAAGGATTAAAACTATCTTGGAAGGCAGTTAACGAAAGAACAGTTTGTTACAATACTAAAAACTATTCCGTAATTGTATATATTGGATTATGTTTCCACTTTATCCAATTATGAGAGGGAACTGTCCCAAAGCTGTGACATTCGCTAGAAACCGGGTTCATTTGTCATACATTGATTATTATTATTAAGCTGTGCTAACAAATGTATTAATGTTAAGATTATGGAGAATGTGTAAATGTGTTTTTCTTACCACTCTCCCCTTGGGAATTGTTAGGTGTTTTGACAGTTTATTCCGGCTGTCATTAAACAATTAAAATAGGTTTTGGAAGGCACTCTGGCATTCAAAGGGGTAATCTCAATTATCCCTCTGACTCCCACTGTCTAAAATCGTCTATTATCAGCCAGGACTAATTAATATCAGCCAACACGTGTCATTATCCTCAAGGAGTTAAGCTGTCCTTATTTCAGTGGCAACTATCTCAAATCTGTCCTCTTCCTTGTTTGATGGCTGCAACTTGACCTTGTTTATGTTCTTTTGGAAAGGCTTCAATGGCCAAAGGAATCATTATTATCCTTTTTATGTCGTTCAGTAATGTGGTGAGGGCTGATTCTATCCAGAGTGGGGTTTCCCATCCTCTACCCAACCTTAGCCGATGTTATCTGTCTTGTTAACTGTCCTACTTTTCCTGCTGGTGCCAGGGGGCTAGGAATCCTCCTACCCTTGTAAAATTTACTGACTACACAAGTCAAAGTAAGGGGCGAGGGAACGCGACAGTGGTCCAAGAACATAAGAATTGGATGCTTAAATTTTGTGTTTGTTCGGGTTCTGTCTCGAGTCAGCCACCCCCATTTATGTGGTATGTGCCTCAGTATATACAGTACATACATACATACAATACTATTACGTTCACAGAGGCATACAGTATATAGACTAACACTAGATACATTTATTCAGCTTAGTAAGGATCTTACACTTCCAAAATATTAGTCAAATAAGTATAACGGCAATGTATTTGGCTGAAGTGCTTATTATGTAATTAAACTTTAGTTTATAAATATGTATTCAAATATTGAGCATCGGTATTTAGAAGTAATATGTGCAAAGAAAAAAAACATATCTTACAATGGATCTCTCTCTCTCTCTCTCTCAAGTTATAATTTTGAGATAATGGTATATCTATTTCTTAATATCACGGTTATGGTATAATTGTGGTTATTCATAGACCGATTTAATATTTTGAATATTTTAGCAATAATTGTACTATCATTTTGTAATGGTATTAAAAAACTGTAGCCCCTCGTCTCTCTCATCGTTGGTGTAAACTTGTGTTCCAGAAATGATAGCAACATAATTATGCCTTACTCCATTCACGCCATAAATTTGCAAAGTATTTTTAAGGGGATTTTTAAGAATATATATATTTATTATTTAAAACATTCTTATGCTGTGTTTCCCCCTAGACCTCCAACAAGCTTGGGAAAAAAACCAAGAACCTCCTTGGGGATAAATTTGTGCATTTATAAGCAGAAAAGTGCCCCGGCAAAAGGGCGATTCCTCCAATTGCCATATCGTTTTAACTACCTAAATGGGACGAGTGGTATTAACCCATACAATATCGGTGACGACATTTTCTTTAATTGATGGTACCTATTTCACTATTTTAATCAGGTTAGGAAAGATGTCTACCAATTAAAAGGTTACATACGATCTCGATTATTCCTTTTAGCCGTCATATATCTTTCCTATGTTTTAGGAAATCATATAAATGTAGCTGAAATCAAATACAAGAGACGTCACCGGTACTGTAAGGGTTAAAATCTCCAAACTAATGAAGCGAAAGTCTTAAATTGTCAAGACGATTGGGGCTAAATCTGAGGGAGAAGGGGTTATTGAAATCCTCCCTTAATACAATCATTGGTCGCACCTCAACAAATAAGGGTTTCAAAAATATCGCATTAACACATTTGGAATTCAATTGTCCATTATCTTCCCACATTTAAACCCCTTAAGTATTATGACGCATTTTGGCAGTGTATTATGGCTATCATTCGAAGATTTTATTCAGTTTAGGAAGGACTTGTGGAAGTCGGAGGGATGATTGAAATAGCGTTTACCCCTTCAATTGCTAGAGGGCCTTAGTGTCTAATGATAGCCATAATAAAGTGATATCATCATGATATTCAAGGAGTTAATAATATTCCTTCAGTGTTAGTATTCAATAACTGAAGACAACCTGGTTCACTGTTATGTCCTGTGTAACCCATTCAGTTCCGGTCACGTCCTTCTCATCATATTCTGGACACTATTAGACGACTTTGTTCGGCTGCGGAAGTATCTGTGATATCTCAGAGGATGAAATGAGATAGTCCTCAGCCAATTAATTGTTATAGGTCCTTCCTGAGCTGAATAAAATCTTCTAATAGTTGTCATAATATCATTAAAATTACATCACCGGTACTGAACGGGTTAAACCGGTGACACGGGAGCGCTTCTTCCGGCAATTTTCCTAGAGCAAGTTTTATCTGGCAATATGTTGAGGCTCTTTGAAATTGGAATCGGAAACTAGACTGAAGGTAGATTATGGTTGGTGGTTGATTTCTTAAATAACTACGATTGACCGTAAACATTGAGGGATAAAACGCTTGTGCGACCTCCGCCTTAATAAGTGATCAACTCTGTATTGCTTTTAGTTGTTTCTGCCACACCATTTAACTCCATTTGTTCATATGTTTGTTTCAGGTTTCTTACTTTTAAAGCTTTGTTTTATATATGTTTATATACAGTATATAAAATATGTATTACTATTGTTTCTTTTAGTTGTCTCCCTAGACTCACATCAAGCTTTAAGAAATACCTCGAACACCCCCGTTCCAGATATATTTGTGTGTTGATTTTTAATTTTATTTTTTGGTAGAATAATGTTCCAGCCAAAGACCGGTTCCTCCTAGATTGCAAGGTCGCTAACACTTGTCAGGATAAAATCGACACCTACAGTAAATTACATGAAAGTTCTTATAATAGCCAAACGATGGGGGTAAATGTCTTAAAATCTCTAACCTAATGGGGCAAAACATGAGGCAGAAGGCATTCTAAAATAAAAATATATTAAATACATAACCTTAACGGAATTGAAGCAAACACTTCGTATAGGTAGAATCATCATTATCATGTTTAAGGGGGGATGGGCGTATATATTAGCTTGTTATTATATATATATATATATGTTTATTTGGTTTATTTTCCTCCCAAGACCTCCATCAACATTTAAAACAAATGCCCCTCAAGACCCTTCTTCAAGATAATTTGTAAATGTTTTCGACAGACAAATGTCCCGGCCTGTTTCTCTTAAATTACAGGCTCGCCAGGACACAATCGACACCAATATAGCACGAAAAAGTCTTAATATTGACAAAGAAATGGGGCAAGCTCAATAACATATGAAGACTAATGAGGATAAACAAGAGGATGAAGGGGGGCTAGAAAAACGACCCACCTCCTCTAAAGAAGAATAGGGATCATTGTATATTTTATTGGGTCTAGCAATCCTACCTGGCTGTGCTATCATTTTAGTTATAATTTATATATATAGTGAGAGGGAGAGATGAGCCGGTATAGTTGCCGTAACCTGCTTTTGGTATCTGGGTTCGTCAGTGTAAATATTCTTGTTGGAATAAATTCATAATATGTATTTATTGATATATAGCTGAGTTGATGTAAACGTCATTCTAAGTGGATATATTTTCATACTGAAAATTGCAGATCACGAATATTTGTCAGTAGTTGTACATGTAAATGAGTTTAAACATCTGCCAACATGGGAAACAGTTAACAAAAATCCAGGTAGGATTAGAACAAACGAATGAGGAAGGTTTGGAAGCAGCTTATATAGTTCAAGGATCCGTGACAAATCATAGGGAAGGTTTCGTCAGAATGTCTAAACGAGCTGCTATTTTCGGCCTTAAGTAGGATTAAAGACATGTGGGAGGTCAACTCGGGAAAGGTAAACATTAAAATAACCCCTACCAAAAGGTAGTAATATTCTGAGGTGACAAGTATGATTTTTCACTGTTGTTGTATATATATCTGTGACCCTGTGTTGTTTTGTCAGGGGACTGGAGTTCTCGAAAAGGGGTTCAAGTCTTGGCGCTATTCTTGAATTACAGTGTGCTGGTTTAATAATCCAAAAGAGTTGATCGCCTCTGAAGTCCTATTTTAACTAACTAACAAACTTGGTTTGTTAGTCGCTCTGAAGATGGGTACATAGCCGTAAACGTTAAATAATATAGAATCAACGCTCTTTCTCGTGCCCCCCCCCCCCCCCAATCCACACACACACACACACACACACACACACGCACACACACACACACATATATATATATCAATCTTATACAACATGGTTTCCTAATTATATTTACCTTGTTTTATTCTATGTAAATAAGGACTTCGCCATTTGAAGACGTGAATTACGTCAGTGCAACGAAAAGCTGTTTCGGTCGGCTATGCGTATCAACAGAGAGAGAGACAGAGAGAGAGAGAGAGTGTGTGTGTGTCTGTGTGTTTGTGTGTATATGGGTGTGTGGACACGTGCACGTTTCCGGCACTATCTGGTACCATTTAGAATACAATGATGTTTTTATTTCTTTATGTTGGCAATCTGTAGATAATGTTTTACTTCCGCCAACCAAGTTGGACAGATGTTATGTGTTTGCCTCCGTTTGTCTATCTGTAAGCTAAATATCTCACAAACTTATGAATCGATTATCACAACATTTGGTGGGCACATAGGCTATGCGCCTAGGAAGAAGTGATTTGATTTAGAAGGAGATAATTTCCTGGAACCCGGATTCCGAAGATAATTTGGCCTATGATATTAATGGTAAAGAATCAGCCAGGTCAGGCGGAAGTATGTGCTTTAAGGGTTCCAGTTGTTGTTGTTGTTGTTGTTCCCCAAGCTGCCTGGCCGAACAGCCCCAAGGCCCCGAGCAAGGCCAAGGCCATAACCGAGCGCCCCCACAGAACCCTCCCTGCCGACCACAATAAAGCCTGGGTGACCGAAGCCCGGGGAGCTGAGGAGGGTGCAGAAACGCCCGGGAAACCAAAGCCCCACCCAGGGCTCTGTGCCCCTCAGCAATTATGAAGAGAAAGTTGAGGGGCAAGGGAAAAATCAGGAAGAGACGCCGTCACTTGAGGTCTAGAAAATATATAAGTAAAAGGAACAGTCAGAGTAAGCTATGGGTATGGCAGAGATCGCTCAGTTCTCACTCTGATAGACCAGCCCATCACCACATGATTAGAACCCAATCCTCTCAGCATCAGGTAGGAAAGGCCCTAGAAAGCCACCTTTGGCGGGGGGGATAGCTCCCCTATTTCAACCCCTTTCGAGTTTGGGCACCCGCCCAAGGGTTCCTGTTGTCCTACTCTTCTACGTATCTCTTTATTCCTCAATCTGTCTATACGCATTACTCGACACATAATCCTCAAGCAGCTCATCTCCATCGTGTCCAACCTTATTTTCTTATGTAGCTTCAGTAGGTAAAATATTATAATTGATAATAGTCGTGTAACAGGTGGATGTGTGGGAAGCCCTACCCTCACCCTCACTTACAGTCACCTTTGGAAAATTAACTACTTGCGAGGAAGTTAAAGGTATAGGCATCGATAATTAGCAAAATTATCACTTATGATTTGCATTTCTGTTTGATATCGAGGGTTATGGCTCCAACTTCACTATAGCCTGAAACTTGCAAGTGGTCAATTATTAGGATCAGGCATACCATACAATAATCATTAGACAATTATATACAGCTGTGGAAGGATCTGTGGTCATCAAAAGGGTAAATAATATCTCAATTAACCCCCTGACTACCATATACCCTCCCAGGCCGAATAAGTGCATCTAATAATAGCCAGAATAAACGGTCAAAACGCGTCATAATCCTCAAAGGGTATAATCTTGTAATGATAAACAGTTACGAATAAACAAAGACGTCACGTACTCACAGTGTAAATCGTGTATGAAATGTAATGTTAACCCGTTGAGGATTATCATGCATTTTAGGGCGTCACAGGGTTAATTGAGAGAGTATTTACCTTTGTAATGCCCATCGATCCGTCCTAAGTAGTATAACATCGTCTACTGATAGCCAGAATAAACTGTCAAGATGTGTCATAATCCTCAAGGGGATAAAGGCAGCATAGAAAGAACCCCCGGGAATTGAAAAGCCTTAACATCACAAAACTAATGAGACTAAACCGGAGGGAGAACTGGGGCCAGACCCCCCCCCCCCCCTCTAAAGGCATTGTATTACCCTGTTTATGTTCTGATGATTCAGATGTACGCGTAGATGTAAGTAGTCTCGATTGTACGGTTGCCCACATAAGTTCCCTTTCTCTCTGTGATCTTAAAGTACCGGTATGTCAGCCAACCAAAATATTTAACCTGCAGTTGAGATTTAGATTCCAACAAATACATAACCAAAAACATATTGCCAGAACAACTTCTGATCTCAAACTTCTGGGAAGTGTCTATGTGACTCCATTTCAATCCCTTCATTACAACAAATCATTCATTTATTGAAAAAGGTAGCCTAAGGGTTGTTGAAATTAACCAATGACTAATATGATTATAAAGATTAATATAAATAAATACATGATTTAATATACAGTCAACACAGATCTTTTCTAAGCTAAATTCAATATACCATCAAGAGTTCAAATAGAGTTAGAGTGTAACGGATGTAAGATGGCCAACGCAAGTGATGTCAGAGGAAAAGGTGAGACGTAGTAGATTAGATGTAAGCAATAACACCTCCTCACGTTCACAACTCTCAAGATGGCATATCCACCGAAATAAAAAGGTCTACAAACATAAGAAAAACAATGAAGTAGAAAGAAGGAAAACAATGAAGTAATGTAATGATAACAACGGAAATCAAGGGGCTACAGAAACAATAACAGTGGAGGAACATAATAAGGACAATATAATATAGAGTGAATCCAAGACAAGAACTATAATACCTCAAAAACTAAGGTTAAGTAGAAAGCGAAGGACTGATGGTGTCACAGAACCAAAACACAGATATACAAAGTTAATTTCTTAAACAGTATATGACAGATAGGCAAGGTTGCTCGGGGATATTGGAGACAGGTACAAAATAAACAAATATGGTAACAAACAATATCCGTAAAACGGAAGAGTTGCAGCACGAATAAATAATTATGAAATTACAGTACAACTTTGCTTAATAATTTTGACCCATACAATGAGGCATAACTTACTCTCTGGATAAATAGATCTACATTTAAAGTTAATTAATTAATGACAAAACTTCTCAGGTTAATAGCTAACAAAGACCATCGTACCAAAACTTAAATAGCATATATTTAGTGTATAAATGTATATATGTGTAAAGGTTAATTGTGGAAGAAATCCTTAAAACCCCCTGGGGTTCATGACGTATTTTTACAGTTCATTATGGCTATTATTAGACGGTTGTAAACAGCTTCGGAAGGATCTGTGAGAATTCATATGGTAAAGACTGTTTCGATTAACACTCTTGCTTCAATTTATCCTTCCTAATTAAAATATGATCGTCTAATGATTGCCAGAATGAACTGCCTAAGCGTGTCATACATAATCCTCAAGGTGTTAATGAATTCACGTTTTCATTCCAACTTTCACACATGTCGAAGTTACGTGAAACATAACTATTTGAACAATTATTCATTCAATCCATGAATATATATTCTGCCCTGTATTAAAGTATTATAACCGTGTTGACATATAAATACAAATATGTGGTTTACCATACGTATATACAGAGAGAGGGAGAAAGTATGTGTGTGTATGTATGTGCGTGTCTATGTGTGTATGTGTGTGTGTGTGTGTGTGTGTGTGTGAACATATCAAGCATCAACCATAGGGGTGGGAGGGATGTGAGTGTTGGTGTGTTGGTGTTTTTATTTTTTATTTTTTTGGGTGGGGGGAGGCAGATCTTCATGATTTTCGTCTGTTTATCATTAGACAATATTATTCAGCTTAAGATGGAACTGTGGGAGTAAAAAGAAAATAATTGATTCCAAGAAGGAAATTCATAATACTGTAGAGTGAATAGTTTCAATTTAACCCTAATTAATAAATAAATATATTTATATATAATTATATATATATATATATATATATATATATATATACCGGTATATATATATAATATATATATATATATATATATATATATATATATATATATATATATATATATATATATATATATATATATATATATATATATATATATATATATATATATATATATATATATATATATATATATATACAGGTATATATATATATATATATATATATATATATATATATATATATATATATATATATAATACTCAAGCCGCGGGGCCCGACATATGTTGGCCGAGAGAATAATGGCCATTCCTGCGGTGCCCGACAAATGTCGGAAAGGATTTTGACCACATTATTGGCTCTCAGAGAGAGTCCATGCGTTGGGAGTACGATAGGCAGACTCTGACTGTTCGGTACGGCCCTAGTGCCGCGACTGAGCTCCCCACTGCAACAATCCACACACTCTGCCTGCGAGACCAGGAAAAAACTGTGGAAAAAAACTTATTTTAGGGTTTTTCAGCTCCGGTTGCGAGATCGCTACAGGATAACCCGTTGTCGTACAAGGATAATTCAGGTGTCATTGGAAAGCTTTATTATTGCCCTTTCACGGATACATAATTGTATTACGCTCTGGCTCTTGTGTGTGCATTATAAAGAGCAAGGAATGAAGCTCGTTTAGGGTAAATATACCCACCTGGCAGGAAGTAGAAGTTACAAACATCCCTGTCGGTTAAGAGTTAAATACATATATATATATATATATATATATATATATATATATATATATATATATATATATATATATATACATAAATATATATATATATACCGGTATATATATATATATATATATATATATATATATATATATATATATATATATATATATATATATATATATATATATATATATATATATATATATAAAAAGAGAGAGAGAGAGGGTCATAAAAAGTCATAGGAAGAGGGAAAGACTGATTCTGGGAGAGAGTTCCAGAGCTCAGCTATTGAATAGTAACTATATTGAGAATAACGTTTCACTCTTGGGTAGGAGAGTTTCACAGAGTGGGAGTGGGATTGTGTTGCAAGATTGGTGCGACATGCTCTACAAAGAGGGGGTGGTATACATTTAGAGAGCTCTGAGAAACACTGATTATTGTAATAGCGGTAGAATAGTGAGAGAGATGCAACATTGCGGCGAAGAGAGAGAGACTGCAGAGTAGTGGTAAGTGGGTGTGAGTTAATGAGATGGAAGGCTTTCCTTTCTACTTTGTCTAGAAGTGCTGTGTGAGAGGGTCTTCCCCACAAGTGTGAACATTACTCAATACATGGGGGTACTGTGATCCTGTACAGAACAAGAAGCTGTGCAGGGGTAAAGAACCCCTGGAAGCAGTTGAGCACACTCAGCTTCTAGGAAGCTGTTTTAGCAATAGTGGTAATATGATCTTTCCAAGAGGGAGCAGAAAAAAAGAGACACCAAGAAAATTAAGAGAAGATGAAGGGTTAATTTGTATATTGTTAAAGAGTAAGTCATACTTTCTGGAAGGGGGCAACAAGTAGATAAATGGGAAAATTGAGTTTTGGAAGCATTGCAAGTAACAAGGTTTTCTCTGCCCCAATTTGAGATAGTAGAATGATAACAACAATAGGTGCTTTATGGCCTCTTTACGTGAGTTTTGGAGCTCCTGCTGTGAAAGATGTTGTAAACATTTAATGCTAGTGGAATAGTGAAATGTATAGTCGTCAGCAAATGAGTGAATGGGGCTGGAGGTGCAGTTGAGAAGTTCATTAATGAATAATAGATAGAGAATTGGAGATAAGACTGAACCCTGAGATACACCGGAGTTGATACGTTGAGGAAGTGAGCAGTGGCCGTCCACAACCGCAGCTATGGAACGGACGGAAACCAAATTAGAGACAAAGGAACAGATGGAGGGATAGAAACCGAAGGAGGGTAGTTTGAAGATGAGGGATTTGTGCCACACTCTATCGAAGGCCCTCGATATGTCTAGCGCAACAGAAAAAGTCTCACCGAAGTCCCGAATGTAGGATGATCAAGAGTTAAGGGTACATCACACAGTCAGGAACGCGAGCTAGAACCACTAGGAGTAGCTGAAAATTTGGATTCCTGGGCCTATTCGCGGTGAAAATCGATACTCCTAGTGACTCTAGCGATATCCTAGTGATTCCTGTTAGACTCCCATTGACTCCATACCGGTCCCGGCCGATTGGCCCTGTCCGACAAAATGTTCACAGTGTTTAAGGTTCTCGCCGCAAATCGGACCACTCCCAGTGATTTCCAGTGATCCCCAGTGACTCCAAGTGAGTCCTGGTGATTCTGGTATGAACTGAAACTGAAACCAAAAGCTGTCCGCGAATCAGATACGAAACACTGAGAATCACCAGGACTCACTGAGAGTCACTGGGGAATCACTGGGGATCACTGGGAATCAACTGGGAGTCACTGGGAATGGTCCGATTCGTGGCTAGAACTTTAAACACGGTGAACATTTTGTCGGACAGGGCCAATCGGCCGCGAGTGGTTTGGAGTCACTGGGAGTCTAACAGGAATCAGTAGGATATCACTAGAGTCACTAGGAGTCATTGAATGTTCACGGTGAATAGGCCCAGGAATTCGAATTTTCAGCTACTCCTAGTGATTCTAGCTCGCATTCCTGACTGTGTGAAGTACCCTTTAATAAATATATTATTCATATAAACCTGTAATACTTCTCACGTGAATGTATAATATACAGTATACAGGTAGTTAAGTTTTCTTGGTCAAACATTATAAATAGGCCTAGTATTAACCTGTGTAAGTACAATTTCCCACAAGACATTGTATTCACCCAGTGATTGTGTGTAGAGAAGGAAATTACGGTAGTTGAGGTAATTAATAATGTGAACAATGTATGGTCAATGTTACAATACCCTACTTGTAGTCTACAAGTTCTGCAACTCCCCTTACCCAACATAACGAGAGTGGTGGAGAGGTGTATGTATGTGTTTTGAAATGTCAAGTTCGCTTGGTGGTGGAGAGTGGAGTTTGGATTACTACTTCGAGGGGCGTTGTAGTCGCTGGGGTAAACTTTTACCCAGCGGAATCATGGCTTGGTTGTTTAGGGGCCATTGTAGTCGCCGGTTAATAATCTAGAAGTTCTGCAACTCCCCTGACCTAACTTACGCAAACTAACACAACCTATAAGTGTTACCTATTTTAGGTAATTGTATGTAATATTACAGAACTCGGTACTTAATGATGCTATTAGAGGACTGTAGTTATAGCCTGCAAGAGACATACTTGAGGACAAATTAATTTCAATTATAGGGTCAAACACATGCCTGGAGCCTCACAGTGGATGTACAATTTCCCACAAGACATTGTATTCACCCAGTGATTGTGTGTAGAGAAGGAAATTACGATAGGTGAGGTAATTAAGAATGTGAACAATGTATGGTCAATGTTACAATACCCTACTTGTAGTCTACAAGTTCTGCAACTCCCCTTACCTAACATAACGAGAGTGGTGGAGACGTGTTTGTATGTGTTTTGAAATGTCAAGTTCGCTTGGTGGTGGATAGTGGAATTTGGATTACTACTTCGAGGGGCGTTGTAGTCGGCAGGGTAAACTTTGAGCCAGCGGAATCATGACTTGGTTGTTTAGGGGCCGTTGTAATCACCAGTAAATAATCTAGAAGTTCTGCAACTCCCCTGACCTAACTTAAGCAAATTAACACAACCTACAAGTGTTACCTATTTTAGGTAATCGTGTGAAATATTACAGAACTCGGTAACGAATGAAAAGAAGAATGATTAACTCTCCACTATTTAGACACTAGTTTAAATATATTTGTTTCTTAAAGTATAGTAAGCATTGATATTATGACCTTATGGTACATAATAATACAGACTTATCGCATTATATTAATGTCTGTAATGATGTATGAATACAGTCATAATACTTAATGACGATATTAGAGGACTGTAGTTATAGTGTCTGTGGGTCGGTGGTGAGTTTCATGTGGCTTGGCACAGCTTGGGGGCCCCTTATATAGGGGCTGTGCACAATGGGGGCCATGCCTGGCATACTCGCATCTCATTCCTAACAAATCCCAGTGATGCTCGGTGACTCCCAGTGACTCCTATCTAATTCCCAGTGATTCCTATATTACTCCTATCGACTCGTATATTACAGTAAAAATCCGAAATTTTCAAATTTTCAATCACTCGCACTTCATTCCTGGTTTTATCCAGGTGATTCGCAGGTACACTCCCACTGGTTCCTACAGTGTTGTGAGTCCACGGGGAATTGCAGACATTGGCGGTGTATTCCCAGGAATCACCAGGAATCATTATTCCTAGTGATTCTAGCTCGCATTCCTGACTGTCTGAAGTCCCCCTTAGTAAGATAAAAAAGAAGATCACCAGTAGTGTGGTCCTTAACTTATAATATTAATAATAATAATAATAATAATAATAATAATAATAATAATAATAATAATAATAATAATAATAATAATAATAATAATATCAACAATAATAATATATAGATACAATTTAGTAATTGAAGGAGCAATCCCTTCAGCCAATCAATAGTCGGGAATAACTCAGGTGTGCGAGCCTAATTTGCCATCTGCTACCTACCCTTGGCAACTCCCTAGCACCTCAGACCTCTCAGCCTATCACAAGGCCGCCTATGGCACATGACACCTATCACCTCTCCTCAGCTCCAACATGTCCGGCTCATAACTTACCCTCTGTTCACACCTGTATATTATATCCCGGTAAAAAACATTGTGATACATTGGTGCCACCCTCTTACTCCCGTCAGCCAATAAAGAAAGTCACAAATAAGTTTCCGGGAAGATGTTACGAGGATGTGAACTGGCAAGAGGGAGAGAATGCAGATCAAAAGACCTGTCCCAGCGTGCACTTCAGGCAATCACAGGCCTTCGTTGAGCAGGGGGCGGGTATAAAGGGAGGTGGGTGGAGTCAAGAAGTTTCCAAGAAAGAACACAGCAGAAATGTAGAACACGACATTAATGCAAAAATTTATGCATGTGTTCAAACTGCAGTGGCACTTTCTGGATCCAACAAATATCAACTAAGCCGTATGATTCCACTGCTACTTGACTACAATAATCTGCCAAAAATCAAGATCCTTATTGACGCTCTGAAGCCTTCTACAAAATATAGTAGAAATAAGAAAACATTAAGAAAGGAACACACACCCATCATCCAAGAAGCAGAAGAAGCTGATGAAGAAGAAATTAATCTTGCAGAATACGAGGAGGAAGATGAACAAGAAGAAGAAGATGAAGATTACGAAGAGGAAGAAGAAACTATAACAACTCCTTCACCTCCCTCCCCGAAACATACAAGATTGAGAACCAAACAGGTCAAGAACAAGAAATAGCAAGACGGGAAGCAACATACAAACAACTGGACTTTTCTAACCTGAAAAGCATAAATGCAGATAATGATCTAATAGACTACAGCAGACCTGTAGCCAAAATGATCAAAGAATATGAAACAGCCAAAACCGGATTTTTCTGCATATCCCTCTATGAGATAGCCAGAGAAAAGCAAGAACAGGATAACTGGCGTTGGAGAATGTTGAAAGATAAATATGACTTTAAGAAATACTGCGAAATAAACAACCTCCCTCCTCCTGAATATAACATAGTTGATAAAACTACAAATAACGAATAATATTTAAGCAACTACTATCAATCACTTAGAAATCATATTGTAATCAATTCATAGCCCTCAGCACCTATATAACTTGCCATAAAAACTAACTTTAATAAATAAAAACAGCAAGGTGGCCGGCCCACTAACTTTTCTCTTCTACTGTCTTTCATCTTTCCTACTTTCTCTTCCTTCCCAATCTGGGATCTCTTCTTTCACCCCCCTACCTTAAAAAAAAAAAAAAAAAAAAAAAAAAAAAAGGATCAGACGGATACACGCTTTCGCCTGGGCACCACCTGCCCTCTCTCACTACCCATCTGCCCCATTATTATTCCCGATCACTGTGGGAGAATAAAAAATATATAGTTGCTGACCACAAACAACAGAACAAGGCAAGCAAGGACTGGCTACACGGCTCACCTGCCGCACAAATCCACTTGCGTTATCCTGCTGCCTAAAGACACATCTCACCTGCCGCACAAATCCACTTGCGGTATCCTGCTGCCTACCGACACATCTCACCTGCCGCACAAATCCACTTGCGTTATCCTGCTGCCTACCGACACATCTCACCTGCCGCACAAATCCACTTGCGTTATCCTGCTGCCTGCCGACACATCTCACCTGCCGCACAAATCCACTTACATTATCCTGCTGCCTGCCGACATATCGCCGCCTACACACCATATGCCAAGCAGTACAAAACCAAAATCAGCTGGTTGATGGCACAGAACAAATGGACCGGATGTATTGGCCGGCTTTGAGAGGTGAGAGAGAAGACGCAGAAAAATGCAATTTATTTAAGGACTCTTACGAGCTCGAAAAGAAAAGAGAAAGAGAGAAATGATTAGACAGAGTCCTGGTATCCCACCTATAAAATAATGTGTCCTTCCAGGGCAAACAAAATTAAAAACTGATTATACAATTGATGTAATAAACTATGGTTTGTTGAGAGAGATAGCTTTCTATTGAAAGTATGTCACTATAGCCAATTAAGCTAGAAATAGCATAGGATAGTCTAGGGTATTATATAAAGAGATAATTAAATATCAAGTAAAAATACCTAAGAGTTTTGAGTAAAGTATATAGAATACTAGTTTAACAGAGTTTATGTAAAGGAGAAAACAGGATAGAAGAACCCAGTTCTCCAAGAGAAATTAAGTGAATGTAAATAGGTCTTCACGTAATGATGCCCACAATTTATGTGGGATAGAAGTAGAGGATTTGTAACAAGATAGACCTAGCTTGACATATTGTTAAGACGGGCAACCAGGCTCCATCATTTGGAAACCTTTGTCTTAAATGGAAACTATAATTTAATTTAAATATCACCTCGTCGACAGCATGCCATAGATCGCACGTAATATCTATTAAAGTAATCAAAGGATTTATTGACTTGAATATGTTCTAGTATTGCCATTAATTGTGAGTATAGTGTTGTGCCTCGTGGCTCGGTGTCTAAGTAGGTCAAACTCTGAATAGCGATCGTACAGATATGTTGTAATGGGAACGTAATCATTCTGAAGTACAATGTATGCAGTACTGTCGTAGGTATTCATCTCTTCAGTTTGAACATATTTTGACCCGGACAGAGAATAAATCGCTCCGAGGATTATGATATTCTATACAATTTATTAATAAAAAAAACACTAACTTTCAAACAACTGTCAAATTATTCCTACCTTGTAGAACAGTATTTTTTAATTATCTATCTATTGCCGGACTCTGTGATCTCCGAAAGGGGTGGACATAAACGAAACGGCCCAGTCAGTCGACGCCCCTCTTCCCATCCTGCACCGCCTTCACTCATATACTTCTTAACTCCATCTATCCACTTCTCACTCGGTCTACCTCTCCCTCTCTGTCCCTCCACCTCACTCTCGTACACTCTTCCAGTCATTCTCTCGCTTCCCATACGTTTCACATGGCCGAACCATCTCAAGATGTTCCTTTTCACACTCTCCAGCATATTTACATCCACACCACACCTCTCTTATTTGTATGTCTATCCCTCCATGTAAGTCTGCACGCACTTCTCAAGCAACTCATTTCCACCCCTCTCACTCTTGGTTTGAGTCTCTTCACCAACGTCCATGCTTCGCTCCCGCAAGTCAATGTCGGGATAACCACGCTGTCATGCAAGGACTTCTTTACTTCCATGATGACCACCCTATTTCTTGTTACTGCTCTCAGCGTTCCTACAACCCTTTTCCCCTTTTGCACCTTCTCCCACACTTCTTCAACTATACTCCCATCATTTACTCAACACACTGCCCAAATAAAGTACTTAAATGAGCTGACATTCTCCATAGGCTGACCGCTCGACCTCACCTCACACTCTGTGGCTGCACCCCTTTCAAAGACCATAACTTTGCTCTTTCCTGCATTTAACTTCAGATTCTGTTTTTCACACACTGTTTCAAACATACTTACCAGCCCCTGCAACTCCCATTCACTGTCGCTCATCAAAACTGTGTTACGGCTGGATCGGCAATACATATTCGGGATTCTTGATCGTAGGACAGAAATGGCTTAAGTGACAACGACACGCTCGATTCCAGTCCCAAATACTATATGCTCCAGACAACAAAAGCACCAACGCCCTACAGAGTTATCGTCTACGGTAACGAGGTACCTTAACTCGGCGAAAGTGTACAACAGGGGTAGGCTATGAGGCTAAACTCCCTCAGACATTTATAGGTTACGTTATTACTAAAGAAATGCAATACTCAAGAAACTACGTTAATAAGCCTCTAATAATGTAGAATAGAAGCAGGCTAAAGGTATGACAGTGAAATGCTAAATGACAAATGTACACGCCTACTTGAAAGCGCGTGCACTACACTAACTGTCCCCTACTAACATGCACTAGCATGTAGCATACAAGATGTTCATGATCCAGTAGATACCTAATAATACACATGGGAGGAACATAAACAGTAGTCACTTATTATAATAATTAATCTATACTTGGAATAACTAAAAGGTTGCAGGCAACAGTACTGCGCCGGTAGCCTACTACCGCATAGGCTACTTCGCTTCTCTCACTCTGTCTCCCCACCGAGTCCGTATGCGCCCTACGCAACAGAACTCCGGACACAGCAGCAAAACGACAGTGCAGTTAATTGATACATGAAAGTATTAATAGTGTTGTCTTGTGTGTGAGTAATGTGTATTGTAAAGTGTTATAGATATATACTTAAAGAGAGCTGCAATGCATAGTAAAATAAAGATATATCCCACTCATCATCCCCATGTGTTCTAGCTAGCAGGCCAAGTCACAGGAACAACGAGTCCCAGCACCGAAAGCGAGAACCCAGGAGAAGACTGTAGAGAACACAAGGACAGATAAATTACGTTACTCTACTATACCGGCACTACGAGCGAGCTGTAGTCTCGGGTGCTACACTCGCTCCTGGCTCGGTATGCAAATCAAGGCTAAGTCCTCGTCCCTCTACAGACAACTCCTGGGCATGGTCGGGCTCTTACACATGGCACCAGTCTAGTCACAAATGGGATGATGAGCAGGGCATATAACTCGTGAACATGTAGAACGTTCACCAACTATCCTCATCAAGAAGATCGCTGTTCACATTAACCCCTTAAATCTAATACATGTAAATATATGCTTGTCCTAAGAGTAATACGAGAGGTGAGTGCTGAAACTCCTTTAGGACCTCAAGGGAAGGTTATGCATTTAAATAGAGAGAAGAATGAAATGAGAGTAATGTCGTCAGAGAGAAAGAGTGCAACCGTGAGAAGTGGGGAGAGAGAGCAAGGGATGTTAGAATCTCAAAGGTTCTAGGCAACCTAGTCCAGGAACACACAGCCAACCTCCAGGCAGTGTGCTGTACGACAACATGGGCCCAGCCCAGGCAGGCAACAATGGACTACCAACCCTATCGCGCCTAGCTATAAGGGCAAGGCTGCCAACCAGTCCATACGTCTGGCAACCACCCGGCCGGCAGCGCCGCGTGTTGCTACCCTCTTGCTCTGAAGCCCAACTCACTCTCTCTCTCTGAATTCCCATTATCCTATCTATCAACTTCTCTATTGATACTACATATTAAATGGAAGGTCTCGACATGGCTTAAAACAAAACCCACCACTGGTTAGCACATGACGAGACCTTTGCAGAGATACAAAGAACATAGTTATAAGTTGTCACACTCAATATACATAGCGGCTGACGGTAGCCAGATCACGGGCGGTACAGTGGAGTACCAAGGAGTACAATCAGGTTGCGTTGCCCAGCACTGGGGTGCGTCACAACTGTATCATCAGCAAACAGCAGTACAGGCAAATTTTACTCGTATCCTTCCCTTATCAGAGGTACACCAACATCCACTGCTCTTCCTTGTATTTCTTTCATGACTCCATCCAATATATATTGAACAACCATGGGGATACAACACACCCTTGCTTTAACCCAACATTCAGATCAAAGAACTCGCTCTACTCATTCTCCACATGTATAGACACCTTTGCACACTCATACATGCTCTTCACTGCTTTCAGCAACTTGCTCTCTACTCCGTAAATTAATAATAAACTATAATCTCAGTATTTTCCACATACCATCTCTATCAACTTTGTCATAGGCCTTCTCCATGTCAATAAAGGCAGCTTACAACTCATGTCCCTTCTCCAGATATCTCTCCACAACACATTTCAAGGCAAAAATCTACACATCCTCTTCTCTTCCCAAACCCGCCCTACTCGTCACCTATCCATTTCTCTGTTCTCGCTTTGACTCTCTCAATCACTACCCTACTGTACACCTTCCCTACTACGCTTAAAAGGCATATTCCTCGGTGTTTTTCACACAAATCTCTTTCCCCTTTACCCTTATACAGGGGGACTATTATGCCTGTCTTCCAGTCATCAGGTGCACTCCCCTTTTCCCATGCTAGTTTACACATTTTCCATACCCATTCGATCATTATCTTACCACCATACCTCAGGTTTTCCCCACACACTCCGTCTATTTCTAATATTTTCCCCATTTTCACTCTATTCATGGCTTCACACACTTCTGACCTCCTGATCCCCACCTCCTCCTTCCCTACTTCTCTTCATCTCCCTCCTATACCCCATAAAACTATGTTTGCTGGTGCTTCATTCCTTACATTTAGCAATTCATTGAAGTACTCCCTCCATTTTTTTACTCTCTTTTGCTTCTCGGCTATCACTCGCCCATTCTTATCTTTCACACCCTTACTATTTCCCTTGCTACCCTCCCTAACTTTCTTGACATCTTTCCACAACAGTGTTTTACACTCCCTCCATTTTACGCTCAGATTCCTTCCAAATTCCTTATCTGCTCTTCTCTTATTTTCCTTCACTACTCTCTTCACCACTCTGTTTTTCTCCATGTACCTCGCTCTTTTCTGTCTCTCCAAATGTTCATTCCCTCTACTACCCAAACACTCTCAATACGCTTTCTTCTTATCTTCAACGGCTATTTTTAACTCTTCAGTCCACCACGCTGTACCCTTCACTCCCCTCCCTCTTCTCCTTACACCACACATCTCCTCACATGCTGCACATATATCTTCCTTATCCTCTGAATTGCGGCCAGACTCTTAAGAGGTTCTACTGGGCGAATGCGGCCAGACTCTTAACACCTTATTGGCGGGCTAGGCGGTCTATTTATATGTACCGCCCAGCGGGGTGTTTTTAGCCAAAATAGGGCTGTTTACGTGATCATTTTCATGCCTAAATAAGACCCAGAGCGTAAAACAAGCATCTATCCCTGAAAGGGCATAAACAGAGCTTTCCAATGACACCACAACGATCCTTGTATGACCGCTAGTTTTCGTGCAACAACCGCGCAACACGAGTGCAAAAACCATGTAATTCGGTACTTTCCCCATACATTTCAGTATGTAGCGAGTGTGAGAGGGTGGAGGAGGGTGGAATTCGTGTCAGTAGGCCCGCCGCGGTGGTCTGGAGCAGTCATACGCTCGCTACTCTCCTGCCACCACTTGTCTCTCTCTCTCAGCAACATTACGTGCTGAAATTGCCACACGACCTATGTCGCGCGTCGCCACATAGTCCAAATTTATTTAACTCGACTTATGTTGCGCGCCGCTAATAGAGGGTTAAGATCCAAGGCCTAAAAAAAAAAAACTTTTAAAACACCCCAGTGGCACTTAATTTGTGATTAGGTGAGATAATTCCCCTCCATTACTTGCTACATGGGCTCTGAAGGAAAAGCAGAGAAGAAAGCTGGATGTGATGGAGATGAGCTGCTTGAGGAGTATGTGTGGAGTTACTCGTAGAGACAGATTGAGGAATGAAGACATACGTAGGAGTACAAAGGAAATCAAGCAACAACAGGTCTAGTGACCCTTCTAGGAGAGTGGGGCAGCAGGAACATTTGTCAGCCAGAGTGGACAGGAGGGTGCTGAGCTAGTATGGTCATGTTGAACGAATAGAAAATGAAAGGCTTACAAAGAAACTATGTGAGTCAGATACAAGGGGAGATAGAAGGGCAGATAGACCCCCGTTGAGATGGAGAGACTGTGTAAGACAAGCTTTGGATGATAGAGGAATGACTATAGATCAGGCAAGGGAAGTGGTAATAAACAGGAATGAATGGAAAATGCTTGTGAATAGATGAGTTAACACATGGTCATTTGGGGGAAGAGGTCGGACGCAAGTTGGACTAGATAATAGTCCATTAGGCGCCTGGCCCGGGGAGACAATTTATATGAAGGGTGCGCCTGGAAGTGTGGTGGGCGGGCTTGTGGCTTCGGCTCCGCTGCATGTCTGCCTGCCAAAATCGGATCCTCTCCGTCTGGTCGGGGGCCGGGGGAGTGCTTGAGGGACCGGGGTGACCCTGGTCTCTGGGTTTTCTCCTGGATGGCCTAGATGTGTGTGAATTTGTATTTTTTGTTTTTGTATGTTCATTGTTTTCTGTTGAGTTTTGTGTTGTCCCTATTCTTGCTCTGTCTTGAGTCGGCCACCCCCCCAAAAAAAAAAAAAAAAAAAAAAAAAAAAAAAAGGATAAGTGGGGCTTGGGCCTGAGTATATAGATAGATAGATAGATAGATTACTTGCTACCACTCCTACACATGAGTCCCTTCCCCTCCTCCCCCTCTTTTTTCCCCCCTTTTTCAATTATCAGGTTTTTCCCTATTATTCCCAATATTTATCAAGTATTTTAGTTGGAGGACAGGTTGGAGAGAGGGGAGTGGATGGAGGAGTGTATCTCCGAGCCTCTAAGCCAGTCTGAAATCTCCCCTTGTGCTCAGTACCATCCGAGACAAGAGAGAGTGAGGATGTTTTTCTCTCGCCGCTTAAGGTCAGATTACAACCGCGGGGCTAAAATATACAATTTTCACCAGCCAATTGCTGTTACCACTTGTTTTGTTGCTTTCCAATGTTCTTATGTTCATATGAAAAGTAAAATAGGCGCATATGGATAAGTATTAATTATATATATGGTAAATTGATGATTTTAGTCAGGAATGAATGAGAATACCTTTGCATGACGGGCACTTTCAAATACCATAGCTGCGCGGCTTATGAGTTGAACACTTTGCTCACTTCCTCCACTTCCTCCAAACCGTCCCGGCCAAAGTCTACCTAGTCATCTCTCTACTGCTCTCTTGAACTCTTCCCTGATCTCCTCCTCCTGCAACCTCTCCACCCTCTTCGCCACTCCACCTTCCTCTTGTCTCCCTCCAGCTTTCTTCACCCACTTTTTTTGTATCCAAATTTTAGCTACTACTAAATAATGTCAGACAGACCAGTCCCCCCCCCCCCTCCCCCTCAATACACCTATACACCATAGCATCCTGCATATCTTCATTCGTTCATCCCCGCATATATAATCATACAGTGCCTTTCGTTCTTCCACTGTCCCATCCTTCCTCCTACACACCACTTTCCATGCGTACCTGTCTATCATTTTGTGTCAGAAGGGGTTGGCTATCCACAGCCTCTTCCCCACACATACGTCCACAAGTGCACTACTATTCCCATTCACCTCTGATGGTACACCCCACCCTCCCACCACTCCATCAACTTTTTTATCACCCTCCTTCCCATTCATATCCCCAATCAGAAATATTCTTTCGCTCCTGCCAAACTTATCCTGGCACGCCTCAACATTCACCCAGAACTCCTCATTCTTTCTTTCAAATTTATCCTCTGTCGGAGCTGTGACGCATGTCCACGTGTGAGCATGCTGTACAGAACGCCTAGTCATGCCCCACTCTCGCTAGGATCGTCAGGGCAGGAACTTTGGCTGTAGTCTATGTAGAGTTTCCTAACTTAGTTCATGTGAGCCGTTGTACTATAAGTATTATGAATATGTATTTTGTTTTCATATGAGTCAACGAGTTCTATTTTATATCATTAGTTATAAGTATTGTGTGTAAAACTTATTTGTAATGATGAGAAGAGAAACAGCCACAGTTGGGGGTCAGTGGGTGCGCCAGGCGGGAGGTGGGCCTAACTCACTCGCATTCCTCCCTCCCTCAGTGCTAGGGGAGCCTTTGTGTATCCCAGAGGAGAGAGAGAAATTACGTAATGGTTGTCAGTGGGCGGTCCTTAGTAGTTCACGTTGGGCTCACTAGAGGGCCGGGTAAAAAAGGGAAGTCTAGCCATTTTTTCATCAGAACTCATTAGGCAGAGCGACTTCTCATTTCCCTTGCTAACTATATATATTCTTCTGACTGATGGGAACTTTCTCTACTACCTTACATTCTTATCTCCTCTTTTCCCTGCCCTGTTTAACTTCCATGGTCCCGTTGGTGCAGAGCTAGTCAGCCAACGTATTATCGCTTGAGTTCTCACAAGATACTTGCCTATTAGATAGCCTATTTTGGAAGGGTTGACTTAGAATAGGATTGATTTATGTTTGTTGCACTTGTATATGCATTTCCCTGTGTGTTATTATTATTATTCCTGTTTTCTGCTAGTCTAGGTAATGCTAGACTGGGGTAAGGCTTTTCTGTGTTACGAGTTGTTGTTTGATGCAGTGGTTAAGCGATAAACCTGCATACTCGGTTCAGTGAAGCCTAGGTTGTCTTCGCGGCTGACTGTGTTGAGTTAATAATTTACAGTGCGTGAGGGCAAGAGCCTAACCACCCTGTATTTTATTAATAGTTTGTTTTTACTTTGTCAAGGAGCCAGGAGAAAACCAGATACAAGGGATCTGGATTTCTCAAAGTGCACTTGTTAGTTTTAATGTAATACTTTAAACAGTCGTGAGGACTTCGCTAGGCTACGAGCCATTTTTGCTCAGTCACTGCTACCTTTTTGCCTACAGTACCCCAGCTAGACTTTACTCGATTAGTAGATACAGAATAGTATTGAAGCTTTCCTTATGTATGATATTGTTTATGCACTATTGATTTCATGTGTTGCAAGCTTGGCTACTTTAGTGATTAGTGGCCCACGAGCACAATCCGAGTAGGCTATTGCCGTTGCATTTGCGGAGTACTTCCTTTTAATGTTTGCCATTTACTATTGCATATTCTTTTAATTATTCTTATGCCAATTTAAACCTTTAATAGTATTTAATTGCCAGTGTTTTTGCTTATTGAATTACTGTTCAAAATCCGATACGTACTTCTTACGAGCATCCGAGAAGCATCTAACTTTTTTCAGAAGATTCCTTGCTCGATGCTTAAGGACTATTAATTAACGTAACGTAATAGTGCCGATCCGAAGTAGAGGGTGGTGGACTTCTTAAGTTCATAGTCAAGGGTGGATTACTTCGGCTTCGGCCAACACTATTCTTTGGTGTTGTTGTTTCTTACTTCATTGTTTGATTGTTGACCAGACTAGATATTTCCTGTCTCTTTATTAGTCTGTTGTTGAACACTAGTACCGAGTTCTTGTATACCCCGTTATAGCAGATTCAACTCTGGAGGGTATTGGTGTTTTTTGTTCGGCTGGCAGTACTCAGGGGTTGGGATCATGTGTTTCCGTTGTGGCAGCGAGCCGTATTCGAGTCCTGATTGAGAGCCCTTGTGTATCCGAGTGCCAGTTCGTAACAAATGGCGACCTTGCTTAGGATTTTGTGAACAGTATACATTTTTGCAGAGTTGTACAACATTTGTTTGTTTGTATTTTAGCGTGCATATTGAAGAATATTTTTTTTGTATGGCAATTAGTAAAGCATTTAAGAGACTCCAGTTAATTTAGTAATTAGTGCTTGCATAGGAAGTTTAACACTTTTGTCTCGAGATTTTTTTTTGTGGACTTCAGTATGTCGTGCATTAGCACTGACGATGAGCGAGAGATGTCATTTGAAGGTGTGCCGTTAGTAACCAGTGAGGAGGATGCTAGAGTTTTTGTGAGTAAGCGGTACCAAGTGACGGAGGAGAGGCTGACTGGGGTGGATGTTTGTGGCTTGCACCTGATAGCCAAGGTTTTGGGCATTTCCAATGTAGCAGGGATGTCCAAGGGGGAGCTCATTTCCTGGGTGTTGCGTGGGCGACATGGGGTTTCGGAGGAGAGGGCGTTTGGGGGGGTTCCTCCCCAGATCCCCTCTCACTCGACTCCCACAGTGCCGTCCACTCAGTTACCGGAGGTTAGCACTCTCCCGCAGAGGGATGAGAATTGGCAGATTGGAGTGCCCTCGGGTGGTGCACGTGGTGGTTCCCCAGTTTTTGCCCCCCCTCCTTCAGTAGTGGCAGCTCCCTCTTCCTGCCTGTCTCCAGATATGGTATTTAGACTTGAGCTTGCTAAGATTAAGGCTAGGAAGCAGGAGAATGAGACAAGGAGGCATGAGATTGAGGTTAGGATGCAGGAGGATGAGACCAGGAGGCATGAGGCTGAGCTTAGGTACGACCCAGAGAAATATTGTGCTAAATTAGATTTAGATAAGACTCGTGCAGAGTCGACAGGGACTCGGATGGGCCGTGAGGGCCAAGTAAGAGAACAGTCCTTGGCCCACTTAGTCAAATTGGTGCCTGTGTTTAGTGAAACTGAAGTCACAGAATTTTTTAATCGTTTTGAGAAGAAGTGTAGGGAGCATAATTGGCCTGAAGAGAAGTGGGCAGCTCTAGTCTCCCCAAGACTTACGGGTATGGGTCTGAAGGCTTATGATGAACTGCCTTTAGAGTCTTGCATTGACTACCCAGAATTGAAGAGAGCTGTCCTCCGGGCATACGAGTTGCAACCGGAAACATATCGATTGAAGTTTCGGGGTGTTACAAAGACTAGGGAGGCGACCTTTCTTGAACATGCCCGGGACTTAAAAGATGCACTTAAAAACTGGACACGTTCTGAGAAAGCTGAGACGGCAGAACAGTTGACTGAGCTGTTTCTGCTCGAGCAGTTTTATAAGTGTACTGGTGCAGAAATGACTTTAAATATTAAAGAAAAGAACCCAAGAACTCTTCAAGAGGCAGCTGAGATGGCTGACCTCAGGTTGTCGCTAATCAGGGGATGTGAATCTGTAAAGCGTGTTGATGCAGTTCCCAAGGGGCGCGATACTCCAAACCCTCGAGCTCAGGACAATCACTATAGATATAAACCTCAGTTTAAAAGCCAAGATACCAGGACTGAACCAAAGACTACAGCCGTCCCATTACAGAAGGGTCAGAACTCCGCCCCTTATCAGAAGAGACCGATAGGGGAATTGGAATGTTTTCATTGTAGAAAGAAGGGGCATTATGCAAAATCTTGTCCTAGTAAGCTGCCAACTGCAGCCGTGTCTTTGGTGCGCAGCATAGGTGTGGCTGAAATGTCGTCTGGATTTACCCAGGGTAGTTTGCCAGCGGCAGGGTCACAGGCTATGTATAAGATTCAGGAAGGCTCGTCCCCTGTCCGTGATGTCTTTTGCGCCCATAGAGGGACCGGTAGGGTAAGTTGGGCGGGTTGCCAGCATAAGGTGGAAGTTTTGCGTGATACTGGAGCTTCACAGACTCTTTTGAAGAATTTCACGGGACGACCAATTAATGCGGCACGGGTGGTTGTTGTTCAGGGTATTAATGCGACCAGGTCATACCCGTTGGTTCGTGTGGAGCTGGAAGTTGATGGTGTGATTAAGGACTTAGATGTTGGGATCGTTGAGAAATTGCCAGTGGAGGGCGTCGACCTTCTTCTCGGCAACGACTTTGCGGTGCCTACTTTAGACGTTCCACCCTTAGTCGTTGCCGAGAGGCCGGCTGACGTGAGTAGGGAGGAACAAGAGTGGGTAGTGAGTTGTCAACACCAACAGATGGCATGTGTGGTAACTCGTTCCCAAGCATTTAAGGTATCACAGCCTATTTCCCAGGCCACAGAACAGCGGAGGAAGGGAATTAAGGAGAAGTGGAAGGCTGGGAAAAGTTAGAAGAGTTTAGAACCAGTGGCTCTCCCAAAACACCCAATAGCAGGAGCTTTGACCGAGTCTGTTGTAACTCCAGTGCCTAACACAGTTGATAAAGTAGTGGAGGAGGCAGAGACTCAGAGACAGCACCGTTACCTGCAGCGAGAAAACCGGATGTCTAAGTTGGATGTTGGGGGAGGGTATGAGTTGTTGACCACGCAGTTAGACATGTTGGCTCCCACAGACATTCGAAAGTTGCAATTAGAGGATCCAGAGGTTTTGCAGTGTACCAATGGGGCTGTGGAGTTAGAAGAAGATAGGGATGCAAAGGCAGGGGATTTTTTTTCGTTAATGGAATTTTATACCACCGATATCAAGATCCTAAAAGGAACTGG
Organism: Paralithodes platypus; assembly: GCA_032716605.1. Classification (NCBI taxonomy): domain Eukaryota; kingdom Metazoa; phylum Arthropoda; class Malacostraca; order Decapoda; family Lithodidae; genus Paralithodes; species Paralithodes platypus. The sequence goes on from CM064482.1 coordinate 27,914,716, forward strand.
GAGGGCGGATCAGGTACAGTTGACCAGCTGGTCGTGCCAGAGGGCTGAAGGGAAAGTTTGCTTAGGTTGGCTCATGATTCTCCATTATCAGGACATTTGGGTGCCAAGAAAACGGTGGCGGCTTTGGGGAAATTGTTTTGGTGGCCGGGGATGAAGTCTCATGTGCAGTCATGGATAAACTCATGTGATATTTGTCAACGTGTCGGGAAACCGAACCAAGTTATTCCTAAGGCTCCGTTACACCCTATTCCTGTGATTGGGCCACCCTTTAGTCAAATTATTGTTGACAGGGTTGGTCCACTCCCTCCCACTAAGGCTGGAAATAAATTTTTGTTAACCATAATGGATGTTGCCACTAGATACCCCGATGCATACCCTATGAAAAATGGAATGGCTAAGACGGTAGTCAGTAACTTGTTGTGGTACTTCTCAAGGTACGGGTACCCGGAGGAGATTCAGTCTGATCAGGGATCTAATTTCACCTCCAGCATGTTCAAGCAAACAATGCAACAGCATGGGATACGAGCAGTAGTATCGTCAGCGTATCACCCTGAGAGTCAAGGGGTGCTTGAGCGGTGGCATGCTACACTTAAAAGCATGCTCAGGTGTTATTGTGCTGACAACGGTATGGATTGGGATCTTGGATTGCCTTATGTGCTGTTTGCTGCTCGGGAGGTACCTGGTGAGAGCCTGGGATTTAGTCCAAACGAGCTGATTATTGGACACCGTGTCAGGGGCCCCCTTAACATGCTGAAAGAAATTTGGGAGGGGACTGTGCAGCCTTGTCCATTTTAAGGTTATGTGCTTGAAAGCCGATGAAGCGCATGCTTAACCCTCTGAAGTGCGCCATGGGGGGAATATGGAATACGTCCACCCGGTGCTCGACGTATTTGAGGTGTTTCCTGTCACTGAAAATATTCCATTTGTGCCATTAATAGCATGATATTTATCCATATGCGCCTATTATGGGTTGATAGAAATGTATTAACCTGCCAACAAAACAATTAAAAGGAGTGAAAACAGCGTTTTGGATGGTCCAAATCGGAGATATACGCGAGTGATATAATGTATGGGTGAGGCAATCTGCTTTTCCTTCCCGCCAATTTCCGCCCAAGTGGCCCCTGAGACACAGTCCGATCGATACTCTCTCTCTCCTCTCTTGCCACTCGCTTGCTATATTGATGACCACACCCTCACAATCGATTTTCTACTGTTAGCAACGAAAATATACCTCAGAATAACTGGAATAAACAGGGACAATAGTTAATAACTGAGGGGAGAGAGGAAAGTGGGAACGGAGGGGATGTAGAGGACTGAGATTTTGCCTGGCCCAGAGAGGCCAAAAAAAAATAAAAAATAAAAAAACAAACATAGAATTTTTTTTTTGTTTTTCGATGGTCCACAGTTGATTTTTTAAGTTCTCTGGACTCTAAGAGTCTTCCCTCAGTGCGCCGGGAACTCTTAGAGAGTCCCTCCGCAGCTCCCCGGTTAAGAGTCGAGATGG
>CM064482.1:27916319-28156319 GCA_032716605.1 Paralithodes platypus
CCTCCAACCCGGATGGGCTCTTGAACGCCCATAACAACCTCGGCCCGCGCAACCCGTAAGGGCTCTTGAACGCCCATTGCTTGCATGCGTGCTTTCGAATGCCGCGCGTACATTTTCGGTATCGTGGGACGGTAGGTGGCGCCACCAGGCGTAAACTCCGCCACAGTAACAGTATCTACCCCGACGCCATCATGGACAGTACGCCAAATAGTGATTCCGCTGTGTCCGATACCGTGCTTCCTACGACGCCCTTGCTTGTTCGTCGCGCCTTACCCCGACGCCATCGCCTAAATGTGTTATCTCCCGGAGGTATTGAGACGACATTGAGACTTTATGAGCGAGCTGATGCCAAGCATAATGTTGATGATGAAGTCAGTGACGACTCCAGTAATTATAAGTCGAGTGATTATGGCCATGAGAGTGATAAAGAAGAGCAATTCCTGGGATTTGCGAGAGAACATGACAGTGATGAGAGTGATGAAGGTGATGTACCAGTTGTTGAGGAAGCTGGTTTACCTAAAGACAGTGAACTTGAGAGAGTGAGCGAGTGGGAGAGTTCAAGGTCACTCACCAAATTTCGCTTAAGTGACACGACGCCAAGCCCTTCCCCTGGTAAATCGCCTTTCAAGCTACATTTGTATAAGCAGAAAATACTTGAGAAGGCGGCCGCGGCAGCTAGGGAACAAGCAAAACTACTTGGTGAGGATGAGGCTGTGAGTGAGGGTCAGCGTGGTGACCCTTCTCGTCCGCCATTGTCTCCCTTATCTACCCACGCCACCCAAGATGACCCGGATGCCACGCATTCTTCCCCACCACCCCCACCATTGCCAAAGGTTGAGGACCCCACACTTTCGGCCTATTTGCCTCCTAGGTCCCCCGACAGGAGACATACTGCTGCCGAAAAGGGGAAAGGTAGGAAATATACCAAGAAAATTAAGAAAAGTAAGAGAGTTTTGTTCGAGGCTCCCGCGGCGTCCACCCCGGCCGGCCCCAGCCATACGTCCCCGCAACTTTCCCCACGGTCCTCCCCACCTCTCCCGCCTTCAACATGTCTTCCTGAAGAAGTCTTTGAGCTCGCATCACCAATACCTGGCCCTAGTGACAGTGAAACATTGCTTTCTGTCACTCGTCGCAGGCCAAGGAGCCCGGGACCTCGGGGGGACACAGCCTCACCTGCCACTCCTTCCCCACCTCGCCCACCCGCACGCCGCCCACGCATCACTGGTTCCCCGCCAGATTATGTGGGGGCCACTGATGATGAAGGGCACCTCTCTGAAGACTCTGGCCATGATTACATAGGTCCACCGTCAGGGCAAGATGACCACTCTGACGATGACTATATGGACATCGACGACCCTCGACCCATCCGCTTGGCCCGGCGTCGTGCTGCCCGTCGTGCTGCCCACCGCCCTGGCCGCCGCCCTCGCCGCCCTAGGGCGCGCGCCTCCCGAGTTGGCCGTGGGCGTGCTGGGCCACCAGCTGGAGCTCCTCGTCAGCGTAGACAAGACCCATTCTACGTTTTTCAGTGGCAAGACGTAGTTGATGAGGATGCATACAACCCTGATGTGCCAGCTTTTGATGAGGTACTGGAGGGTTCAGGCGTTACCCCCAATTTTCCTGCAGGCCCCAATGCTCCACCACACGAACTGTTTGAGGCCTTCTTTGATGAGGAGGTGGTAGGCTATGTTGTCAAAGAGACAAATAAGCAGCACCAATTCCAGGTCCACTTTTTGGGAAAGGTGACCAAGGGCCACATGAGGCAGTGGACCCCAGTGACTCATAAAGAGTTCATGGTGTTCCTGGCACTCACCATGCTAATGCCTCATGTCAAGAAGCATAGGTTGCCTGACTATTGGATCACCAATGATCTGATATCCACCCCTGCCTTCGGGAAATATATGTCTCGCGACCGGTACCTTGATATCCTCGCAGCGCTCCATCTTGTCACCAACCTTGACGTCCACCTCCCAGACAAGCTGTGGAAGATTAGGACGTTGTATGAGATGATGCGAGAACGCTTCACCTCCTACTTCAAGCCCTTCCGCAAGGTCGTCATTGACGAGTCTCTTGTGCTGTTCCGGGGAAAACTCAGCTTCCGGCAGTACATCCCCTCAAAAAGACATCGCTTTGGCATAAAATTCTTTGTGCTGTGCGACTGCCAAACTGGCTATGTCCTGGACTTCCTGGTCTACAGCGGGAAGGAAGGGGACTTGCTTGTGGACCCCCTCATTGGCTTTGGCGGAGCAGTGGTGCAAGCCATGATGGACCGCTACTTTCATAAGAATCACGTCCTCTACACGGACAATTATTACACGTCCCCCACTCTCTCACAGTACCTGCATGAGCGCAAGACGGGGACTGTAGGCACAGTACGAGGGAAAAGGAAGGGCATGCCACCTTTCCCTCCAAAGACCAAAAAAGGTGATGTGTTCAAGAAGAAGTCGGGGCCCATTCTGGCTATCCACTGGCACGACCAGCGGAAGGTCAACCTCCTGACCACCATCCACAAGGGGGAAATGGTGGAGACTGGCAAGGTGGATCGCCGCACCCAGGCCAGGGTGACCAAGCCCGATGCTGTCCTGGACTACAACATCAACATGAGGCTGGTGGACAAGTCCGACATGCAGATAGGCTTCATTGACTGCCTGCGTACCTCGTGCAGATGGTACAAAAAGTTCTTTCTGCATATGGTGGACATGTCAGTTCTGAATGCCTACAACATATACAAGCTTCGGAATGTGAACACACCCATGAAGTTCAATAGCCTGCGGAGGTTCCAAAAGCAGGTGTTGACGGAGCTCCTGGAGAAGTATGCTATGCCACAGAGGGCAGTGGCACATCCTGGGCCCGCCGTTATTGACCGCTTGCAGTCTGCTCAATACTTGACTAGGCACAGGCTTGGTTCCCTGCCTCAGAATGAATCCGGAAGAACACAGCAGAAGCGGTGCCATGTCTGCTACAACAGCAGGGTGAAGCCGAGGTCAGGTAAAAAGTCAACCCTGGAGTGTGTGGAGTGCAAGGTGGCACTCTGTGCTGTAGATTGCTTCTTTGATTACCACTCCAAGCTGGAGTTCTAATAATCATACTGAAATTGCCAAATAAAATGACAATATGTACACTATAATTATATATAGGCAAAAAGTTGAAGAAAACCAATGTATTGTAATACAAAAGTCATGTATTATGAGAACATTGATACAAATACAATTACACCATAATAATATGTGAAAGTGACACATATGTATATACCAAGTGACATTCATATGATTAGAACCTATAGAAATATAGAAATCAGTGAAAAAAGACACAATAAATTGTATATAAATCGTTTACAAATCATATAACTAAGTGAAAGTGACACAAGACCTAATATTTGATGGCCAAAGTATAATAAACACCTGTGATAACGAATAATCAGTGCCTAATACAACAATAACCTACCTCAATTACTAATAAAATGTACGGTATCGAGTGAAATGAGCATTATCAGTGACAGTGACACTCTCTAAAGCATATTTGTCAAAGTGAAAGTGACACAAGACCTAATATTTGATGGCCAAAGTATAATAAACACCTGTGATAACGAATAATCAGTGCCTAATACAACAATAACCTACCTCAATTACTAATAAAATGTACGGTATCGAGTGAAAATGAGCATTATCAGTGACAGTGACACTCTCTAAAGCATATTTGTCAAAGTGAAAGTGACACAAGACCTAATATTTGATGGCCAAAGTATAATAAACACCTGTGATAACGAATAATCAGTGCCTAATACAACAATAACCTACCTCAATACTAATAAAATGTACGGTATCGAGTGAAAATGAGCATTATCAGTGACAGTGAAATCACTCTGTCTAAAGACAGCATATTTTGTCAAAGTGAAGGCCAGAGACCTATATTTTGATGGCCAAAGTATAATAGAACACTCTGTCGATAACGAATAAATCAGTGCCTAATACAACAATACCTACCTCAATTACTAATAAAATGTACGCGAGCGCCCCAGTTGCGTTCCTGCTTGGTTTACCGAGTGAAATGAGCATTATCTCATGACAGTGACACTCTAAAGCCTATTTGTCACAGTGAAAGTGACACAATACCTAATATTTGATGGCCAAAGTAAATAAACACCCTGTGTGATAACGAATAATCCTGCATAATACAACAATAAGCTACCTCAATTACTAATAAAATGTACGGTATCGAGTGAAAATTAGCAATATCAGTGACTGATACCCTAATAAACATATTTTATATAATTGGCCTCAAAATAACTAGAAAATATCAAATAAACATCACATTCTCAATATCAAACACTAAAATCGTCTAAGGGAGATAAATACTTTGGCGCGGCGAGCGGCTAGGTGCGTCGTAGCCATGGCCGAGGCGACGCGTCCGAACGCGGGAAGAATTTGCCGCCGAAAAGCACTCGTCTTCCCGCGCTCACCATTATGCAACCAGAGGGGCTAGAGATCTCTACTCAACGCCATTCGACAGAGGAAGGTTTGTGGAACATTATTCTTTTTTATTTACAACATTACATGACATATTCATTGACTTACAGAGTAGTTAACATAGGCCAAAGATCGTCAAAACACCCGGTACCGGAGCACAGTCGCAAGCTATAGCCCCCGGGGCTGGAGGGTTAAACATAGCTCTAAGTTTATGGAAGTTTTCTTTCTTGAAATTAGGGACTTTTTCGATGCTACTATTTGGTTCGTTACTAGTAAAGTTTAAAGTGAAAGTTATCGTACGATGGTCGCTGTTACTGAATTCATCACCAACATTCAAATTCTCTATCAATTCTTCTTTTGTTGCAAGTACGATGTCAAGAACGTTATTACCACGGGTCGGCGTTCGAACAAATTGATAAAGCGAACTCTCTTGCAAGTTCGTATACAAGTCATGTCCAGAGTGTGAAGTAAGAGTATCGCCCCACTTGGTCACAGGTAAATTAAAGTCGCCAAAAATTACGGTATCTTGTGAGTTACTTACATCTGCAATTTGTTCGTAAATTTCTCGGTCAGTTTGCAGTGGTTGAGCTGGAGGTCTGTATATTAACGCAAGTATTATTTTTGTACCTTTATTGTTCTTTATTAGCACAAAAGATGTGTCGACGTTCACAATTTGAGGTTTTGACACGAGGGTCGGGTTAAGACTTTCTTTGATATAAAATAAAACGCCACCTCCATTTTTATTTATTCGGCTGTTCTCAAACATTTGTATACAAATGATATACAGATAAATATATATTTCCGGTTAACATTAAACCCAAGGGAATGTATTATAATCAATGGATGGATGAGTCAGCACTATTGTATACCACTTTAATGTATTGCTTCATTATATTATTTGTTAACTAATGAACAATAGTGAAGTAATGAAAGTGTAAAACAGGTAAAATAATAGTATGAGTTGGTTGGGACTAGAGACCCTATAGTAACAGAGATCGTTCAACCTTCACCATCTTGGTACCCTTGGTATATATAATAGTATGGGTTGATAGGGCCTAGAGACTCTATAGTAACAGAGATCGGTCAACCTTCACCATTGGTACCTTTGGATTAGATAATAGTATGGGTTGGTTGGGGCTAGAGACCCTATAGTAACAGAGATCGGCCAACCTTCACCATCTTGGTACCCTTAGTATATATAATAGTATGGGTTGGTTGGGAATAAAGACCATATAGTAACAGAGATCTTCCAACCTTCACCATCTTGGTACCCTTAGTATATATAATAGTATGGGTTGGTTGGGAATAAAGACCATATAGTAACGGAGATCGGTCAACCTTCACCATCTTGGTACCCTTGGTATATATAATAGTATGGGTTGGTTGGGGCTAGAAACCCTATAGTAACAGAGATCGGCCAACCTTCACCATCTTGGTACCCTTGGTAAATATAATAGTATGGGTTGGTTGGGGCTAGAAACTCTATAGTAACAGAGATCGGTCAACCTTCACCATTGGTAGCATTCGTGTTATATTTGTTAAGTATCTCCATTACCATAATACACATTTGGGAATACCGGTACAGGATAATATAGTTTGGTCGTTAGTGATACATTCTACATTATCGATCCAAAAATATAGCCTCATTCTGTGATAATTGCAGTACCAAAATGGAGTCCAAATATAAAGATAGCCACACTTTCTCTCTCTAGTTGATAAGTGAGACAAACTATCGGATGACACAGGCACTATAAAAACAAAGGCTATAACAACATTATGATAAAGGTTAAGATAATCAATGGCTATATTGATGGTGATTTACCTTTCTATTAATACAGTAGATGGGTTTATTAATACCAATATACCTTTACAAGGGTATCTTATTAGGGATACATTGATTACCCTTTTCATACCCATATTGTTTTACAGTGTGCTGTATTATCAAATTCCAACATGAACCAGAGAGGCACTAGGAAGAGCACATACCTCTGCCTACGCTGGCTGGTTCTTTACCATTATTATCATAGGCATAGACATTCTTTTGGATTTGGGTTCAAGGATATGATCCTGATCGCTTACATGTAATCAATTCTTCCTTGGTGCATATCCTATCTGCCCACCAATTCTTGTGAAAATCTTTGGATCGTTTTCTTGGCACACATCGTATTGCCCACCAAATTTTGTGAATATCGATTAATAACTTTGAGAGATATCTTATTTACAGACAAACATGAATTGGTAGACAAACAGAGACAAAAACATAACTTCCGTCCAACTTCGTTGGCGGAGTTAACAATGAGAACGATTGTGGCAGAGGAGATAAATCTAAAGTCTGTTAGCTCTGAACTTTATGGACAGTTATGTTTTTAATGATAATGTATGACAGGTTGGAGAGAGGTAGTCTGACCAGGATTCGAACCCACTCACTCAAGGTATATTTGGGAGAGTCGGGCACCGAAACCACTCGGCCATGAGCCACTCAGGGCCGAGTGGTTACGGTGCCCGACTCTCCTAAATATACCTGGAGTGAGTGGGTTCGAATCCTGGTCAGGATACCTCTCTCCCAACTAGTTATATTTTTGTTTTGTCTATTTGTATTGTGACGTTAACCACTCCGTTAGAACCGCATGGCTTGTCCTACAGTGACTCGCTAGGATCGCCAGGGCAGTGGATGTGGCTACAGTTGATGTATTATTGTGTGCTTTATTTCATATGAAATCTCGTGTCATGGGCAGTCCAGAAAGGCTCTTTGTTTTCGCCCATGTCAAGGCTTTATATATTTAATTGCAAAGTATATGTTTTATCATTAAGTAGTAATGATAGGATTTGAGAGAGAGAGAGAGAGAGAGTAGAACAGATTTTGAGAGGAGGCGCGCAGTGTTTTTTGCCATGCTTGATGACGTCACGGCTGGCTGGCCTGGGATTGGTTGGAGGAGTTTTTTACCATGCTTGGTGACGTCATGTTTGGCTGGCTTCTTTGTCATTGGCTGAAGGAATTGTTACCGCTTTGTCTACGCGGTGCGAGCTAGTGCTAGTATATATACAGCTCTCTCGCCACTCTCTCCCTCAGATCTGGTTTCTAGAACGCATCCCTCTTATCCCTTTGATATCTGTCCCCCTCCCTGCACCTGAGAACCTTTTCCTCTGCCTATCTCTCTCATTTTCCATATCTTTCACCACCTTTTATTAATATTATACCCCCTCTGGATAACTCTGCATAATCAGCTTCATGCTGGCCAGTTGTATTGTGCGTTAAGGTCTTATATAACCCATGTATGTTAGTTGTTAAGATAAGTTGATCACGAAGCATTGGTTGGCATCCATATTGTTCAGTACTGCTTCCTATAATTATTAGTGTTCTGCTGGATTAGATAATGCTAGACTAGGAGTCTGATACTATAAGGTATTGTTTCCGATGGGTGCTGGCTTTAGTTAAAAGCTGCACGACATACCTGAGAACTGGAGTTGATTGGGTAAATTCTAGTCTGTGTGCCATTGAGAGTAAAGCATGCACGAATGAGGGCTTTTTGCCTATACCATTCTGGACTGTTCTAAGCTCGTTGTTTGTCTTTGAGGTACGCCAGGAGAACGCTTAATACTTCGGTATTAAGGTTTCTCAAGAGAGCTACCCTTCATTATAACGTAATATTTGACGCACCGACTTGAGATTTGCACTAGGCTATGTGGCATGCCATGCGCACCAGTATCTCGTACCATTGACTCTAGCTAGACTTTATCAGTCACAGTAGACATTAAGTATATTAAACCAATTACTCTTTTTATGCATACCCGTTTATGATTACACAAGCATTTCGCAGCCTAGTTTGATGTATTGAGACACAAACGACTTAGGCTCTTTTTGTTGATAGGAATACTGCATTGTCGTGGCGATTATTATTATTGTTGTGGTGTATAGGATATTCTTGGCTCCGACTGCATTATATCTCCTGCCTTTTTGTGTGCATAGCCTGCACGAGCATTGTTCCGCTGCCTGCCTTTTTGGGTTCCATTTCCGATTCGAGCATCTTGATAGCATCTAACATTTAAAGAAGATTCCTTGTTGGTGTTGAAGGACTTTAGTGCACTTTCTTTCATGCAGGAGTGCCTGACATTTATTGATTAAAGTAACGTAAGCTGTAACTTCTCTTACCACCTTACTTTGCATACCATTACCAAGCACCTTCGGTTATAGGTAGTAATAGGCTGTTTTCACATAACATTAAGCCTAGAGTAGACGCACATTTATTGAGAGTTTAATAACCTATTATTGCATATAGAACTCTGGAGAGTATTTGTGTTCTTTGTTCACTGGGAATATACATCAGAGGTTGGATCTAGCGCTTTCCGTTGTAGCATTTATGCCATTACTAGTCCAATGAATAAGAGCCCTGATATATTTAAACCTCAGTCGTAACAGTATGAAGGAGAAAACATGTAGTCTCCTTCCTACCCAAAATAGAAAAGTGTTAGGGAGCCAAATTCAAAGTATGTTAGTCAAAATATCTGGTCACACTGAGCTTTAAATAGTTTAAGTCATAGGATGAGGGCAAGATGACTAAGGGGAGAGTTCCAGAGTGTATTTATTGAGTGAAAGAAAGCCTGGGAACATCGGTTCACTCTAGGGTTAGAGAGAGGGATGGGAATATTTGGAAAGGCGGTTGCCACCTAGTTTCTTTAACCTAAGAAGTGCGCATGGGGGTAATTAGAAACGTCCCCCTGTGCTGACGTATTTGAGCTGTTTCCATCACTAAAATATTAATTTTACCATAAATAGCATTAATACTTATCCATACGCGCCTATTATGGGTTGATTATAAAGGTATTAACCTGAAACAACAATAAAACGAGTGAAAACAGCGTTTGGATGGTCAAAATCGGAGATACAGGCCGCGAGTTATATAATGTATGGGTGAGGCAACCTGCTTTCCCGCCAATTTCCCCCAAGGCCACTGAGACAAAGTCGATCGATACTCTCTCTCTCTCTCTTGCACTCGCTTGCTAACAGAGATGACAATGCCCTGCTTGCAACTCGCTAATGTTAGCACAAAAATATACCTCAGAATAAGGGAATAACAGGGAAAATAGGTGATAACTGAAGGAGGGGAGGAAAGTGGGGAAGGAGGGGAGGTAGAGGAGTGATATTTTGCATGGCCCAGGGGCAAAAAAATAAAAAATAAAAAAAAATCGATGTTTAACCCGTACAGCCCCAGCGACGCGCCTGACGCGTCGGCGATGTATGTAACGCACAGCCCCAGAGACACGCCTGGCGCGTCACCCTAATTGCGCCGACCGTAACCTCAGGTGTAGCCACTCAAGAGGGCTCAGATTTGTATGGGAACTGTGTACGTATCCCACGCAACCGTGCCGATGGTTGAAAACTCTCAAAGTCCACGTGCGTGCGCGTGAGCGCGCAATAACCTGGTTTTTTGGGGTAATTGCCTTCAATTTTTTACTCTTGTAAAATACGTTTTCGGGGGCTCTGTAGGACCATTCTTTAAGCTTTTTGAGCGGTTTTTCGTGTTTTTTCCTTCATTCCTAACCCATTCGCTGTTGTTTCTGGAATAAAACCATTTTTTGAAAACCGGCCGGGTTCTGGTGAACAAACATTACAAAACTAGCCGGGGCTGGACGGGTTAAAGTTGATTTTTATTTTCTCTGACTCTTAAGAGTCTTCCCGCAGTCCGCCGGGGGAACTCTTAAGAGTCTTCTTGCAGTTCCCGGGTTAAGGGAGGATGGACATATTTATTTCATAATTTTTACATATTTTTATCATCTTTTTAATATCCTCCCTACACCAAGATCAAGCTGCAAAAAACACCCCGTAGGCCTCCTTCAAGATGAATTCTTAAATTTTTTTTTGTAGAAAAATGTGCCAGCTGAAGGACAGTTACTCTTAAAATTACAGGCTCGCTATCTCTCGCCAGGATAAAATTTACACCTAAAGGGCACAAAAAGGTCTTATTATTAACGAAGAAATGGGTTTTAACACTTGCGCTGCGGGAATATTTCCAGCATATTAGGGCTCATTCAGATAGATTAGGCAAATGTCTGAATGAAATTAAATGTATTCAGTCTGAAACTAGAAGAAAATGGCTACAAACTGACACTCAAATGAGCTTCGTAGCTCGCGGGGTTTACCCGCAGCGCTACCATAGACATTCACTAAAATGAGCAATTTTCGCTAATGTTGCGCTACATTTGCCTTTAGCAGCACTGCATATTTCGCGAGACTCTGACTCAGAGCCCTCAGTGACGCGGCCGCCTGTTTGGGGAAAGGACGTGTAGCCTGTCACTCTCCCGCTCCCTCGCACTCGATTCTACAGGCTTCAAGAAGCTATAAAAGCCTGTAAATTGCTGTAAATTGCCATGGCGTTTGGGAACGTCTCCCGCAGGCATTGGGTTAAAGTCTTAAAATAGCTAAACTAATGGGACATACGTCGTAAAATCTAAATACTAATATGTCTAAACATGAGGAAGAAGGGGGGCCAGAAAAAAGACCCAACCCCACTTTAGGGAGGAAGTATACACTGAGAAAGCTCTGAAATATAACACTGATTATTGCATTAACGGTATAAGAGTGAGATATGTAACATTGCAGCAGGTACAGAGAGATTGTAGGGAATTAGTAAGAGAAAGTGAGTTTACACATTTGTTTTTTGTAGATGCCTCTAACGTTTCTGGTGGCTGCAAAACACTTGATATTGAAGTAGTATTAAAAAGATGTGTACACATGTTTGTCTATAATATAATAATTATTAATTACGTGTAGCATGCATGCGGAATATATTACGTGTAGCATGCATGCGGAATATATTATTGGTAAAAACAAAAACAGAGAACTATAATAAACTCTTTGGGATAGGGACACTCACAGAAGCAACATTCCCTACATTTTTTGTATGATCTGATGGATTGATGTGGATCTTAATGACCATCCACACACTATTGATGGATGGATCTGGACCATAATGACCATCCACACACTATTGATGGATGGATTGGATGGATGTGGACCATAATGACCATCCACGCACTATTGATGGATGGATGTGGACCATAGTAACCATCCACACACTATTGATGGATGGATGTGGACCATAATGACCATCCACAAACTATTGACGGATGGATCTGGACCATAGTGAACATCCACACACTATTGATGGATGGATCTGGATCATTATGACCATCCACACACTATTGCTGGATGGATCATTTACCAAAGTGACCATCCACACACTATTGATGGATTGATCTGGACCTTAGTAACCATCCACACAATATTGATGGATGGATCTGGACAATAGTAAGCATCCACACACTATTGGTGGATGGATCTGGACCATGGTAACCTCCACACACTATTGATGGATGGATCTGGACCATAGTAATCATCCACGCACAATTGATGGATGGATATGCACCATGGTAGCCATCCACACACTATTGATGGAAGGATCTGGACCATGGTAACCATCCACACACTATTGATGGATGGATCTAGACCATAGTAATCACCCACACACTATTGATCGATGCATCTGCACCATGGTAGCCATCCACACACTATTGATGGAAGGATCTGGACCATGGTAACCATTCACACACTATTGATGGATGGATCTGGACCATAGTAATCATCCACACACTATTGATGGCTGGATCTGGACCATAGTAGTAATCCACACAATATTGATGGATGGATCTGGACAATAGTAGCCATCCAAACACTATAGATGGATGGATCTAGACCATAGTAACCATGCACACACTATTGATGGGTGGATCTAGACCATAGTAACCATCCACACACTATAGATGGATGGATCTAGACCATAGTAACCATGCACACACTATTGATGGGTGGATCTAGACCATAGTAACCAACCACACACTATTGATGGATGGATGTGGACCATAATAGCCATCCACACACTATTGATGGATGGATCTGGAATTCTGGACCATAGTAACCATCCAAACAATAATGATGGATGGATCTGGACCATAATGACCATCCACACACAATTGATGGATGGATCTAGACCATAGTACCCATCCACACACTATTGATGGATGGATGTGGACCATAGTACCATCCACAATCAACATCCCATTGATGGATGGATGTGGACCATATTAACCATCCACACACTATTGATGGATGAACCTGGACCATAATGACCATCAAGACACTATTGATGGATGGATCTAAATCATAGTAACCATCCACACACTATAGATGGATGGATGTTAACCATAGTAACCATCAACAATCCACATACTATTGATGGATGGATATGGACCACAGTGACCATCTACACACTATTGATGGATGGATCTGGGCCATAATGACCATCCACACACTATTGATGGATGGATCTAGACCATAGTAACCATCCACACAATATTGATGGAGGGATGTGTACCATATTAACCATCCACAATCCACATACTATTGATGGATGGATCTGGACCATAGTATCCATCCACACACTATTGATGGATGTTTCTGGACATAGTATCCATCCACACAATATTGATGGATGGATGTGGACCATAGTAACCATCCACAATACACACACTATTGATGGATGGATCTGGAGCATAGTTCCTGTGGTTCCTGTGGTTGTAGTTGAGGGCTGACACCTATCGCCCCGTGGTCCACGCCGTTGTGGCGCCGCCACTGTACATCCCTTCTGCCCTTCTCTGCGCCAGCTGGTCAATGATGCTGTTGCTGGCAGCACGGAGGTGATAATGAGGTAGAGTTGGTTGGCCGTCTATTGAGGAAAGGAAGTGATACAAATCCTTCTTAAACATTTCCAGTTTTGGGTAGTCTTTATTTCTAATTTCTTTGGGTAATTCGTTATACACCTTAGGACCATGAGTAGCGAAAGAATGTTCCCTTAATGTCTTCACTCAGGTTAGCGCTCTTGATTTGATGGGTCTGATAATCGTACATTCTACCGAGGCGTTTATGTTCTTTGTATGTGATGATCACTTTATCTTCAACTTTTAGATTTGGAGCCATGTTTAAAAAAAAAATCCAAGTGTATAGGATTAAGTATCTTTCTCTGCGTCTCTCTCTCGAGAGACTACTAGTAACCATCCACACACTATTGATGGATGGATATGGACAATAGTAACCATCCACAAACTATTAATAGATGGATCTGCACCATAGTAACCATCCACACAGTATTGATGGATGGATGTGGACCATAGTAACCATCCACAATCCACACACTATTGAAGGATGGATCTGGACCATAGTAACCATCCACACACTATTGATAGATGGATGTGGACCATACTAAAAATCCACAATCCAAACACTATTGATGGATATATCTGGACCATAGTAACCATCCACACACTATTGATGGATGGATCTAGACCATAATGACCATCCACAAACTATTGATGGATGGATCTGGACCATAGAAACCATCCATACACTATTGATGGATGGATCTGGACCATAATGACCAACCACACACTATTGAAGGATGGATCTGGACCATAGTAACCATCCACACACTAATGATGGATGGATGTGGACCATACAAACCATCCACACTCAATTGATGGATGGATCTGGATCATAGTAACCATCCACACAATATTGATGAATGGATCTGGACTATAGCAACCAACCACACACTGTTCATGGATGGATCTAGACCATAGTAACCATCCACACACTATTGATGGATGGATCTGGACCATGGTAACCATCCACACACTATTGATAGATGGATCTGGACGATGGTAGCCATCCATGCACTTTTGATGGATGGATCTGGACCATAGTAATCATCCACACACTATTGTTGGATGGATCTGGACCATGGTAACCATCCACACACTATTGATGGACGGATCTGGACCATGGTAACCATCCACACACTAATGATGAATAGATCTGGACCATAGTAGTCATCCACACACTATTGATGGATGAAACTGGACTATGGTACCCATCCACACACTATTGAAGGATGGATCTGGACCATACTAACCTTCGACACCCTATTGATGGAAGGATCTGAATATTGGTAATCATCCACACACTATTGATGGATGGATCTGGACCATAGTAACCTTCCACACACTATTGATGGAAGGATCTTGACCATGGTAACCATCCACACACTATTGATGAATGGATCTGGACCATGGTAACCATCCACACACTATTGATGGATGGATCTGGACAATAGTAACCATCAACACCATATTGATGGATGAATCTGGACAAACGTCACCATCCACACACTATTGATGGATGGATCTGGACCGTAGTAATCATCCACGCACTATTGATGGATGGATCAGCACCATGGTAACCATCCACACACTATTGATGGATGGATCTAGACCATAGTAATCATCCACACTCTATTGATGGCTGGATCTGGACCATAGTAGTAATCCACACACTATTGATGGATGACCCTGGACTATGGTACCCATCCACACACTATTGAAGGATGGATCTGGACCATACTAACCTTTGACACACAATTGATGGATGGATCTGAGCAATAGTAACCATCCACACACTATTGATGGATGGATCTGGACCATGGTAACCATCCGAACACTATTGATGGATGGATCTGGACCATAGTAACATTCAACACCATATTGATGGATGGATCTGGACAAACATCACAATCCACACACTATTGATACATGGATCTGGACCGTAGTATTCATACATGCACTATTGATGGATGGATCTGCACCATGGTAGCCATCCACACACTATTGATGGATGGATGTAGACCATAGTAACCATCCACACACTATTGATGGATGGATCAGGACCATAATGACCATCCACACACTATTGATGAATGGATCTGGACAATAGTAACCATCCACACACCATTGATGGATGGATCTGGACCATAGTAACCATCCACACACTAATGATGGATGGATATGGACCATAGTAACCAACCACACAATAATGATGGATTGATCTGGACCATGGTAGCCATCCACACACTATTGATGGATGGATGTGCACCGTAGTAACCATCCACATACTATTGATGGATGAATATGGACCATATCGACCATCCAAACACTATTGATGGATGGATCTGGTCTATAGTAATCATCCACACAATATTGATAAATGAACCCGACCATAATGACCATCAACACACTATTGATGGATGAATCCAGACCAAAGTAACCATCCACACAATATTGATGGATGGATCTGGACCATAGTGAACATCCACACACTATTGATGGATGGATCTTGATCATTATGACCATCCACACACTATTGCTGGATGGATCATTTACCAAAGTGACCATCCACACACTATTGATGGATTGATCTGGAACTTAGTAACCATCCACAAAATATTGATGGATGGATCTGGACAATAGTAACCATCCACACACTATTGGTGGATGGATCTGGACCTTGGTAACCTCCACACACTATTGATGGATGGATCTGGACTATAGTAATCATCCACACACTATTGATGGATGGATCTGTACCATGGTAGCCATCCACATACTATTGATGGAAGGATTTGGATCATGGTAACTATCCACACACTATTGATGGATTGATCTAGACCATAGTAATCATTCACACACTTTTGATGGCTGGATCTGGACCATAGTAGTAATCCAGACACTATTGATGGATGAACCTGGACTATGGTACCCATCCACACACTATTGAAAGATGGATCTGGACCATACTAACCTTCGACACACAATTGATGGATGGATCTGAGCAATAGTAACCATCCACACACTATTGATGGATGGATCTGGACCATGGTAACCATCCACATACTATTGATGGATGGATCTGGACCATAGTAACATTCAACACCATATTGATGGGTGGATCTGGACAAACGTCACCATCCAAACACTATTGATGGATGGATCTTGACCGTAGTAATCATCCACGCACTATTGATGGATGGATCTGCACCATGGTAGCCATCCACACACTATTGATGGATGGATGTAGACCATAGTAACCATCCACACACTACTGATGGATGGATCTGGACCATAATGACCATCCACACACTATTGATGAATGGATCTGGACAATAGTAACCATCCACACACCATTGATGGATGGATCTGGACCATAGTAACCATCCACACACTATTGATGGATGGATATGGACCATATTAACCAACCACACAATAATGATGGATTGATCTGGACCATGGTAGCCATCCACACACTATTGATGGATGGATGTGGACCGTAGTAACCATCCACATACTATTGATGGATGAATATGGACCATATCGACCATCCAAACACTATTGATGGATGGTCCATAGTAATCATCCACACAATATTGATAAATGAACCCGACCATAATGACCATCAACACACTATTGATGGATGAATCCAGACCAAAGTAACCATCCACACAATATTGATGGATGGATCTGGGCCATAGTGACAATCCACACACTATTGATTGATGGATCTAGACCATAGTACCCATCCACACAATATTGATGGATGGATCTGGGCCATAGTGACAATCCACACACTATTGATGGATGGATCTAGACCATAGTAACCATCCACACACTATTGATGGATGAATCTGGACCATATGTAATCATCCACACACTATTGATGGATTGATCTGGACCATGGTCCCCTTCCACACACTATTGATGGATGCACCTGGACCATGTTAACCATCCACACACTATTGATGGATGGATCTGGACCAAAGTAATCATCCACACACTATTGATGGATGGATGTTAACCATAGTAACCATCCACGCACTATTGATGGATGGATCTGGACCATGGTAACCATCCAAACACTATTGATGGAAGGATCTGGACCATAGTAACCATCCATACACTATTGATGAATGGATCTGGACCATGGTAGCCATCCACTCACTATTGATCAATGAATATGGACAATGGTAGCCATCCATACACTATTGATGGATGGATCTAGATCGTAGTAACCTTCCACACAATATTGATGCATGCATGTGGATCATAGTAACCATCCACAATCCACATACTATTGATGGATGGATGTGGACCATAGTAACCATCCACAAACTATTGATGGATGGATATGGCCCATAATGACCATCCAGACACTATTGATGGATGCAAGTGGACCATACTAACCAACCACACAAGATTGATGGATGGATCTGGACCATGGTAACCATCCACACACTATTGATGAATGGATGTACAGTAGACCATAGTAACCATTCATGCAATATTTATGGATGGATATGGACAAAAGTAGCCATCCACACACTATTGATGGATGGATCTGAAATTCTGGACTATTGAAACCTTCCAAACAATATTGATGGATGGATCTGGACCATAATGACCCATCCACACACAATTGATGGATGGATCTAGACCATAGTACCCATCCACACACTATTGATGGATGGATGTGGACCATAGGAACCATCCACAATCAACATACCATTGATGGATGGATGTGGATTATTGTGGACCATAGTAACCATCCACACACTATTGATGGATGGATCTGGACCATAATGACCATCAACACACTTTTGATGGATGGATCTGAACCATAGTGAACATCCACACACTATTGGTGGATGGATCTGGACCATTATGACCATCCACACACTATTGCTGGATTGATCATTTACCATAGTGACCATCCACACACTATTGATGAATGGATCTGGACCATAGTAACCATCCACACAACATTGATGGAGGGATCTGGACAATAGTAGCCATCCACACACTATTGATGGATGGATCTAACCCATAGTAACCATGCACACACTATTGATGGGTGTATCTAGACCATAGTAACCAACCACACACTATCGATGGATGGATGTGGACCATAGTAACCATCCACACACTTTTGATGGATGGATGTGGACCATAGTAACCATCCACACACTATTGGTGGATGGATTTGGAATTTTGGACCATAGTAACCATCCAAACAATAATGATGGATGAATCTGGACCATAATGACCATCCACACACAATTGATGGATGGATCTGGACCATAGTACCCATCCACACACTATTGATGGATGGATGTGGACCATAGTAACCATCCACAATCAACATACCATTGATGGATGGATGTGGACCATAGTAACCATCCACACACTATTGATGAATGGATCTGGACCATAATGGCCATCAATACACTATTGATGGATGGATCTAGACCATAGTAACCAACCACACAATATTGATGGATGGATGTGTACCATATTAACCATCAACAATCCACATACTATTGATGGATGGATCTGGATCATAGTATCCATCCACACACTATTGATGGATGTTTCTGGACATAGTATCCATCCACACAATATTGATGGACGGATGTGGACCATAGTAACCATCCACAATACACACACTATTGAAGGATGGATCTGGACCATAGTAACCATCCACACACTATCAATGGATGGATATGGACAATAGTAATCATCCACACACTATTAATGGATGGATCTGCACCATCGTAACCATCCACGCACTATTGATGGATGGATGTGGACCATAGTACCCATCCACAATTCACACACTATTTATGGATGGATCTGGACCAAAGTAACCATCCACACACTAATGATAGATGGATGTGGACCATAGTAAAAATCCACAATCCACACACAATTGATGGATATATCTGGACCATAGTAACCATCCACACACTATTGAAGGATGGATCTGGACCATAATGACCATCCACAAACTATTGATGGATGGATCTGGACCATAGTAATCATCCATACACTAATGATGGATGGATCTGGACCATAATGACCATCCACACACTATTGATGGATGGATCTGGACCATAGTAACCCTCCACACAATAATGATGGATGGATGTGGACCATACTAACCATCCACACTCAATTGATGGATGGATCTGGAGCATAGTAACCATCCACACAATATTGATGGATGGAACTGGACCATAGTAGCCATTCACACACTATTGATGGATGAATCTGGACCATAGTATCCAACCACACACTGTTCATGGATGGATCTACTGTAGACCATAGTAACCATCCACACACTATTGATGGATGGATCTGGACCATGGTAACCATCCACACACTATTGATAGATGGATCTGGACCATAGTAATCATCCACACACTATTGATGGATGGATCTGGACCATGGTAACAATCCACAAATTATTGATGGATGGATCTGGACCATGGTAACCATCCACACACTATTGATGGATGGATCTGAACCATAGTAGTCATCCACACACTATTGATGGATGAAACTGGACTATGGTACCCATCCACACACCATTGATGGATGGATCTGGACCATAGTAACCTTCCACACACTATTGAAGGAAGGATCTGGACCATGGTAACCATCCACACATTATTGATGGATGGGTCTGGACCATGGTAACCATCCACACACTATTAATGGATGGATCTGGACCATAGTAACCATCAACACCATATTGATGGATGGACATGGACAAACGTCACCACCCACACACTATTGATGGATGGATCTGGACCGTAGTAATTATCCACGCACTATTGATGGATGGATCTGCACCATGGTAGCCATCAACACACTATTGATGGAAGGATCTGGACCATGGTAACCATCCACACACTATTGATGGATGGATCTATACCATAGTAGTAATCCACACACTATTGATGGATGAAACTGGACTATGGTACCCATCCACATACTATTGATTGATGGATCTGGACCATAGTAACATTCCACATACAATTGATGGATAATCTGAGCAATAGTAACCAGCCACACACTATTGATGGATGGATCTGGACCATGGTAACCATCCACACACTATTGATGGATTGATCTGGACCATTGTAACCTCAACACCATATTGATGGATGGATCTGGACAAAAGGCACCATCTACACAGTATTGATGGATGGATCTGGACCGTAGTAATCATCTACGCACTATTCATGGATGGATCTGCACCATGGTAGCCATCCACACACTATTGATGGATGGATGTAGACCATAGTAACCATCCACACACTATTGATGGATGGATCAGGATCATAATGACCATTCACACACTATTGATGAATGGATCTGGACAATAGTAACCATCCACACACCATTGATGGATGGATCTGGACCATAGTAACCAACCACACACTATTTATGGATGGATTTGGACCATAGTAATCATTGACACACTATTGATGGATAAATCTGGACCATAGTAATCATCCACACACTATTGATGGATGGATCTGAACAATGGTAGCCATCCACACACTATTGATTGAAGGATCTGGACCAGGGTAACCATCCACACACTAATGATGGATGGATCTCGACCATAGTAACCATCCACACACTATTGATGGATGGATGTGGACCATAGTAACCATCCAAAGTCCACATACTATTGATGGATGGATGTGGACCAAAATAAACATCCACACACAATTGATAGATGTATCTGAACAATAATGACCATCCACACACTATTGATGGATGGATGTGGACCATAGTAACCAACCACACAATACTGATGGATTGATCTGGACCTAGGTAGCCATCCACACACTATTGATGGATATATTTGGACCGTAGTAACCATCCACACGCTATTGATGGATGAATGTGGACCATATTGACCATCCAAACACTATTGATGGATGGATTTGGCCCATGATGACCATCAAAACACTATTGATGGATGGAGATGGACCATAGTAACCATCCACATGCTATTGATGGATGGATATGGACCATAGTAACCAACCACACACTCTTGATGGATGGATCTGGTCCATAGTAATCATCCACACAATATTGATAGATGAATCTGGACCATAATGACCATCAACACACTATTGATAGATGAATCTAGACCAAAGTAACCATCCACATAATATTGATGGATGGATCTGGGCCATAGAGACAATCCACACATTTTTGATTGATGGATCTAGACCATAGTAACCATCCACACACTATTGATGGATGGATCTGGACCATAGTAATCATCCACACACTATTGATGGATGGATCTGGACCATGGTCCCCATCCACATACTATTGACGGATGTATCTGGACCATGTTAACCATCCACACACTATTGATGGATGGATCTGGACCAAAGTAATCATCCACACACTATTGATGGATGGATGTTAACCATAGTAGCCATCCACACACTATTGATGGATTGATCTGGACCATGGCAACCATCCACACACTATTGATGGAAGGATCTGGACCATAGTAACCATCCATACACTATTGATGGATGGATCTGGGGCATGGTAGCCATCCACTCACTCTTGATGGATGATTATGGACAATGGTAGCCATCCACACACTATTGATGGATGGATCTAGATCATAGTAACCTTCCACACACTATTGATGCATGCATGTGGATCATAGTAACCATCCACAATCCACATACTATTGATGGATGGATGTGGACCATAGTAACCATCCACACACTATTGATGGATGGATCTGGACCATAATGACCATCCAAACACTATTGATGGATGGATGTGGATTATATTTACCAACCACACAAGATTGATGGATTTATCTGGACCATGGTAACCATCCACAACCTATTGATGGATGGATGTAGACCATAGTGACTATTCACACAATATTGATGGAAGGATATGGACAAAAGTAGCCATCCACACACTATTGATGGATGGATCTAGAATTCTGAACCATAGTAACCTTCCAAACAATATTGATAGATGGATCTGGACCATAATGACCATCCACACACTATTGATGGATGGATCTAGACCATAGTAACCAACCACACAATATTGATGGATGGATGTGTACCATATTAACCATCAACAATCCACATACTATTGATGGATGGATCTGGATCATAGTATCCATCCACACACTATTGATGTATGTTTCTGGACATTTCCTTTTGAAAATATGTTCGGAAATTCCACAGACATAATAAGAGAGTAGGTAGATACAAATATTGCAAACAATATTTTCAAATGAAAACATAAAAAAAATAAGTTGCATTGAAAGCAAGTTACAAGACTTGCTAGGTTCGTATTACAGGACTTGCTAGATATAAAGAGACATGGATTTAAAATGTTAATAACGTTTTATTACCCACCAGTTATTGTTAGTAAGTTAGAAATGATATGGCGAGCATATTTACATTGGTAAAATAATAAACATTTCCAATTATTGTTATGTAGCATTTTTGGACTTACTGACACCTCATTTCGCTACTATGAAAAGATAGAATACTATTTTTTTTTAAGTGCTTCATAAATAATGTTTCCTAATCAGGTGTTCAGTCCAACCTGAGGAATGGTGGGGAACAGTGTTCGGACGTGTGGACAAGTCTCTGTCCCCGGTCAGGCCTACATTTATTATTATAATTAAATGCTCTCTAACTCATTATTGGTACAAGATATGGAATAACGTTATTTAGTACAAGATTTTGTTTTGTTCAGTGATAATGCTGTATTTGTTTGTCGGTTGAATTTTCGAACAGGGTATATATATAGAGAGAGAGAGAGAGAGAGAATGGTACGTAATAAACATAAACGAAGACTGGAGGTTATATCCGTAGATTTAAACACTTTAGTAGTTCTGTAACCCTGCAATAGATGCCGCTGAAAATATATGCCGAAAAATGGTAGTTGGCAACGTTTAGAGTCACTTTTTTTTAATAGAATACATAGGAAGACTCCTCTCTCCTATACAATCTCTCTGGTAAAAATGCTCAAGGGGTTAAAGTATCAAAATTTACCCCGTATATCATAGTTACTGCTTGATTAATAATCAGAAAAAAGCGATATGCAATAAAAAGAAAATTGTAATGTTATTCTTATTGTTGGGAAAGATAACAATTGTGTTTAGTTGCCCACATGTATTTGTACCATTCAATCAGCCAATAGCCAACCCTCACAAGGGGTAGGGAGGAACAACAAAAGAATCGAGAACGGAAAAAGATGTGACAGGAGAACACACAAAATAGTTCGCTCCCATAAAGCAAGCGCACAAGCAATCAGAAGCACCAATCACTCATCAGCCCCCGAAATCACTGACTTCATCTCAGATGTCATGCATTTGTATCTACTACGCAAATTTATGTATGAAAGACATAGTTTAGTTGAATTAGAAGTGTTGTTTGTTATTAAGATCTGCCAAGATTGATTTGCAAATGTCACAGTAATCGTCATATAACATAGAGCAACGTCTTGGGAGTTATTATGATATTTTGTTATATTATCATTGAGGGTTTTGATTACTGTTGTCATTTTCGACCAGTGTATATTTAGTTTACCCCTAGACTAAGACTAACGCCTTCCCAGACCCTCTTCAAACAAACAAACGAACAAACAAAGAACGCCACCCAGACCCCCTTCAAGAAAAATATGTACATTATTCGGTAGTCGGTAGAAAAATGTCCCGGCTAAAGCCCAGATTATCCTAAACAGTAGGCTTGCTATCGCTCGCCCTGAAATAGTCGACACCTGAATTGGGCGAAGTGTCTGTTAATCACCAAACTAATGAGATGAAGCGTTTTAAAATCTCCAAACCAATGTAGTAAAACCAGGTGGTCATAAAATGACCCACCTTGCACCAAATAGGGTTAACTGGTGACGTAAACTATCACCACTGAACATCCGGTATAAGCTGACTAACATGCCCTCACACACACACAGTCGCTTTCATTAACCCGCAGAGTGCCAGACAATTATTGACCCTATGCATCTGCCAGTGCCAGAAGATTTTTTTATTTTTACTTTTTTGGCTAAATCTATCAAGTTGGGAGAGAAAGGAAGGATAATGGTAAAAAAAACACTCCCCTTGTCCATTTTCGCCAGAATTCCGAATGTAGCTGAAATTTTCAGAGTAAATCATCGACGTTTATGGTATCGGAACGTATAGGTAGGAAGGTGGTGGGAGGGTGGTTTGGGGGATGGTGGGGGGAAGGTAGAAGCGTAATTGACTCATGTTACAAATATGAAGGCGATTGGTGAGGTAGTTTCGCCACCACGGATTTTCCTTGTTTTCCTTTTCTTCGTACGGATGCGCTGGAAGTGGGTGGTGGGAGGTGGTTGGGGGTGTGGTGGGGGGAAGGCAGAAGAGTAAGGGGCTTGTCACACAAATATGGAACCGATTGGTGCAGTCGTTTCGCCGCCACAGATTTTCTTTTTTTTTTCCTTGTGAGGCGACTGATAGTCAGCGAGTGGGTTGGGGGAGGGGGTTGTGTTGGTGGTGGCAAGAAGCCAGAAGGGTAAGGTACATGTGGTAGAAATATGAAAGCCATAGGTGCAGTCGTTTCGGTGCTACAATTTTTTTTCGGCGAGTCCGTATATACACGGACCTGGCACTCTGCGGGTTAAGCGAGATAATTCTCCTCAATACCTCCTATCACTCCTCCACATGTGCCACAACCCTCCCCCTTTCCCTCCCTCCTATTCCCATCTCCTCAGTTATCCGGTATTTTCCCTAATATTCCCGATATTTATCGAGTATTTTCGTGGGAGGACGGCTGGGAGAGAGGGGAGAGGATGGGGGGGGGGTAGTGTATCTACGACCCTCTAAGCCAGTCTCAGACCAGTCCTTGTCTCACAAGAGAGGGAGGGTGTGTCTCTCTCGCCGGTCTGGGTCAGATTACGACGGCGGAGCTAAAATATACAATTTTCACCAGCCAATTGCTTTTACCACTTGTTGTATTGCTTTTCAATGTTCATATGTTCATAATAAAAGTAAAATAGGAGCTTATGGATAAATAATCATGATATAATATGGTACATATGACGATTTTGTCAGGAATGAACTAAAATACCTTCGCCTGGCGGGACGTTTCAAATACCATAGCTTTGCACTTTAAAGGTTAATATTTCGAAGCCTGTTAATGGCTGGAGGCCCTTTTAAAACTGAGTACAATTGTCTAATAGTAGCCAGAATAAAGTTAAACGACGGTACCGGTACTATAAAGTTAAACGACGGTACCGGTACTATAAAGTTAAACAATGGTACCGGTACTATAAAGTTAAACAATGGTACCGGTACTATAAAGTTAAACAATGGTACCGGTACTATAAAGTTAAACAATGGTACCGGTACTATAAAGTTAAACAATGGTACCGGTACTATAAAGTTAAACAATGGTACCGGTACTATAAAGTTAAACAATGGTACCGGTACTATAAAGTTAAACAATGGTACCGGTACTATAAAGTTAAACAATGGTACCGGTACTATAAAGTTAAACAATGGTACCGGTACTATAAAGTTAAACAATGGTACCGGTACTATAAAGTTAAACAATGGTACCGGTACTATAAAGTTAAACAATGGTACCGGTACTATAAAGTTAAACAATGGTACCGGTACTATACAGTATGGGTTCATTTTTCCAACAGGATTTGTTTATGGGTAGGGGGTCCGCAGACTTTCTAAAGCCGGTATCATGATGGCACTTTTTCCCTCAACATTTATCCTTGTCACCTGAATTCATCTATCACCAGTCTAGTTTCCGATACCAGAGCGCAATATTCCAGAAATGTTGCCAGAAAAATGTTGATCAACAAATGTTGACTATAAAAGCTCTCGTGTGATACCGGCTAAATGATATGTTACAAAAGTCTGTATGGGTAGTGGTAATAACTCTAAAGTAGTATGTTTGGCTGTACGGTACTCTGTCCCTTTATGTAACCCATTCTGTACCGGCAACGTCTTTTTTACTTTATTTCAGCTACATTTAGACGATTTTATGAAGTTCGGGAAGTATATATGGTACTGTAGCTCAAAGGACTAATTGAGGTAGTCTACAGCCTTTTTTTAATGGGTGGACGTTCTTCCTAAGCTGAATAAAATCGTCTAACAGTTGCCAGAATATAACCAAAAGGACGTCGCCGGTACAGAAGGGGTTAAGGGGGTAGTGCTTGTTTTTTGGTCTATGTATTTATGTATTAATATATTTTTGAATTTCCTCGCTAGATTCCCATCAAGTTTATAACAACACCCCCTAGACCCCCTTTCAAGATACATTTGCAAATTTTTCGGTAGAAAAATGTCCCGGCCGAAGGCCGATTCCTTCTAAAAATTACAGGCTCCCTTTCGCTCATTATGAACAAATCTACACCTAAATGGGACGAAAGGTCTTAATATTGGGGGTCCTTCTAATGATATGGCCAGCTACAAAAGTCTGTATGTGTAGCACTATACTCTGTGTTATGCCCTGTTTTTCTACAGGTTTAACTTGGGTAATGTGAGTTCTGAATGACTGGGTATAGAAGGCTGCATGCACAATACAAGGTATGAGGAATAGAGAACACAAAATAAACACAGTAACACGACACAAGTTCACGTTTATTGAAATAAAGAGCATAGAAAGATAGTTATATTTGCACAAAACAAATGATAGAAGGGAACTGCTAGCATTTGCGGATTTGGATGGAGCCTAGTCTCCCACTTCCAACGTTCAGGTATATTCTTCTGATCACGGGTTTAATTAGCAAGTTTATATTTTACTGGAAGACCTCAATATATTCGTATAATTCACTGTCACTGATTTTACCTCTTGCTGGCTGGTCGCGTGCCCACGTAGCAACTCACAGTTAGGATTAGACGCGTATATTATAGAACACGGAAATCTCTAGCAACCCCATGGGGGTACTGAACTAAGTTTGATATTCTTAAGGCAGAAATATGTAGAACACGAATCAGTGGGCGAACGTTAGATATCACTAGAGTTTTAATATCTGAATAAGGTAATTACGAGAGTCCAGGTCGCCTGTTAATAAAAAACACTGATCGCTTAGTACGTCCCAAATGGAATGGTTAAATATGAATTACACTGGGCAAGGTCTTAGCCACTTTATAGAAAGTTAATAGGTGCGTATCAAGCTAGTACTATAACACTTAGTACTAGTAACATGAATCTTGAATAGTATGGGTAGATCTGGTCCTGGTTATCTTGCTTCCGGTGATGTTGGGGGCTAACGACTGGTTCCTCGGCCGTCCAGATGGTCCAAAATGTAGGAAGTTCTCAAGTCGGATCTCTTGATGATCGTTGCTGGCTACACACTTATATACCCACGAATTTGTGTGAAGGTTATAAGGTGCACGTTAGGACTTGTACATGGACAGATGCTTCTATCAGTCTTCTCTGCCACGGAGTCTGCCGGATCTGGAATCTCTCAACTCCGGAACAACACAAGGGCAGAGCTAGAGGTAAACTGCAGGGTAGTGACCACTGGTTGGTGTCTAGCTTTCAACTGATTTGACTGGGGGCGGGAGGTAGATTTATAGGCTCGGTTCTGGACCCTGCAGACAGTAGGGATCTCGAGTCTTATGGACTTAATTGAGCTCGCAATAGATATGGGGACTAGGTAAGATGGTATTTACTGTTGTGGCACAGGGCGATAGGAAGCCTTTATATTTTCATATAACTGAGCCTTAGTAAGAGATACTATTTTGGCTATACTGGACGTATTTAGGGGAGAGAGACTGGATCTACTTTGCGAGGAGGATGGGGACAGCTGTGATAGGAGTGTCTCTCTAGATTGTTCAATCTTCATTCTATGGTATAGCTGAGGTGCTAATTTAGTGATCAGAGCATGCAAGAAAGGTAAATGGTAAATGGCTAGCAACACGTATTATGAAAAACATGCATCCTCCTTCATTCACTGTCCCCCCCCCTTCACTCACTCAACCCCACAATTTGCCGGAGGATAACAGGTTTTTCACAATACGTAGACGGAGGTCTTTTTAAAAAAAAAAAAAATTTATTGTGAGGTAATAGAGGTTAGTAAAGGTGTTAGTCATTCATGGTTAGTTCATTGATAGGAAGAATTCCTGTGCTACCTGGCAATGACTCGAGAGTCAAAACAGGGGCCAGGTATACCTCCGCGGGGGTGGGGGTCTCCCTCCTCGGGTGGGCAAAAAGGGGGAGCTGGGCGCCCTCTCTGATATAGTCGTCCGGCGGCTGTGGCTAGGGGCTTGCCATATCACCAGTGTTTGTAATAACCCTCTGTGTATGAGACAGATGTGAGTGTCTTTAATACCAAAACCGAAGGTGCCTTAGCTAGCTGGTTTTACTCGGCTGGTTGTTAATTGTAGGGTTTGCTGGATATGGTGGAGACTGGGTTGCTAACTCTGCCACATTTATCTGGAAGTATGACAATAGAAGTTAGTTACTGGCGGGGCGGCTAGCCTCGCACCGACGACCATTGGGTGCAGGGTTGTGAATGTGTTGTAAGAGAATAGATGGCATGCAAGGGGCTAGTAAAGTTCTAATGTTGTTCTGGCCTACTAAGTGAAGGTAGGCTGGATAGGAGTATATATAAAAGGTTGGAGAGCGTTAGTAACGGACAATTCAAGGATCTTCAAGAGGTATGAGAGAGAGGCTAGGTCGGACAAGAGTCGAGAAGCGCGGGTGTCTTAATGAGAGGGGGGGGAGAGTTCAAGGGCTACAGGGAAATTTTGCCCCTAAGGTCCCTGGGCGTGGGGGTGGCATTAGGCTACAATTGATATGGAAGTTTGAAAAGGCAGTAGAATACGTTAGCCAAATGCTACCGGGGAATGCAACTATGGGGTGGTATATGAGTCTGGAAAAGATAGAGTTATGTGATCAGTCAGAGGGTTATGGATACTATTAGTTGGCCCTGGGAACTGCGTTTTCTATTAAATATAAAATACCAACCACAGTGGCAGTTCGTAGGGGTACTTAGTTATTGTTTCGGGGTACTTATGACAGATACTGATAACCAGGTTATCTTATATAATCTCTGGTTGGGGTAAGAGGTGTAAGACACGAAGTAAATTGGCGTAGTGTGGACTGTGGATACGAAGGAGGCAAGGGGAAGACGTATGACAATTGTGGAAAGTAAATGGAAAAAGGTGAACACAATGGCGGATAAAAATACTTAACCTGAGGGTTGCATACATAGATTTATGGGGGATGGGTCTTCAGAAGCTTAGTCTGGCAAGACAAGATGTTAGGGAATGTTAATATTAATACTTAGTTACTAGAGGAGCAATGCAAGGGGCGACTGAGCACGGGTTACATATATCTATACTCGTCATGGAAAATGATATAAGAGATCTAGGGACAGCGTGGGTGCTTTAACTTCTAAGATATATAACATCTACTTCTCGGATGCAAGAACATACATAGATATAATTATGGCTGTCTGATGTGTTGGCATTGGCTCAACGTCGGGACAGGCATGGGTGTTTTTAATATGAATGTATATTCCTGTTCATCATCTTTGTAGTTAATAAGTGTAGGACACGAGGGGTTAGTGTACGTGAGGTGTGGAAAATGGTCGGTTTTAGAAAAGGTAAATGGGTGTGTCCTGGAGCTGTTTAGTCCTGCGGGCTTGGGCCTGCCTGGAATGGCGGGCTCGGTCAGCTGGTCCTTTCGTTCTGTGGACCTTTCTTCCGGGTGTTTCTGTGTGGTGTTCGCTCGTGGCTTCTGTGGTGGGCTTCTTGTTCTGGGGCATTTTACTTCCCTCTCCTTCATTATAGGCTCGTCCTCGAGCCTCAAGGGTGAAGTTAAAAGAATCATAGTAATGGTGGGTCATTTTCAGGGTATTTAGAAAGTTCCACCAAACACGAGAGCGACGGTCAGGTTTCTTTTGCAGGTCAATGTATACCTGTAAGAATGTGTCCTCTGTGTTGTGGCGGGCGGCTGCCCGGGCTTGGTGTGGGTGTGGTACACGGGCCAAGTGTCCAGTAGGGGTCTTTACTTTAACCTTTCGTATGAATGGTTTGTAGCTTTCCCCCGTGGGGGTCGGAGTGAGGTGTGTGGGGTTGACAGGAAGTCTGTTTAGTGTGGTGAATGGGTTACTAACCGAAAGGGGATTCGCGCGTGACAACAGGGCTGGGGATGAAGGGGGAATGTGAGTCTGGGTTGTATTTGGTTTTCTTAGGCGGTGTTGTAGGTTGGCAATATATAGTGAGGCAATGCGCAAAATCGGTGTAGGTAAGGTGGGTGAAGGAGGTGTGTGGGAAGGAGGGGGTGTGTGTGTTGTGTGGCTTGGGTCCTTAGTGTCAGAACGGGGTGTTATTTTTGTATCGCTGTCTTTAAATCTGATGGGTCTGTTGATTATTCTACCTCTGGCGGTCCTGGTGGGAAGGTAGATGTTTGTCGTGGGACTTGAGTCGCTCGACGATGTTTTATAGTGAGGGGAAGCATGTTTTATAGGTAAATGACATGTGGGAGTTTTCTCGGGGGTGACTTTGGGGGGGGGTTTCTTAGGGGGGGGTTGGTTGGGCGTTCGGTGAGATGAGGAGGTTGGTCGGTGTGTGGGGGAGGAGGTGGGGGTCGTGGAGGGGAAAGGGGCGGATGCGGGGGGGGCTAGACGGGTGGGTAAGGAGTGTAGATTTAAGTTGGAGGGTTGGGGGTAGGGGCGTGTGTTGTTTGATGAGGTTGGTGATTTGCTGGTGATTATTCGTCTTCTTTCCCTTTGTGGGGGAGAATTCGACGAAGAAGAAGAAGAGGAGGAGGAGGAGGAGGAGGGTAGTGGTCTGGCAGCCCTACGGAACTTGTTTAGTAGGGTGTGTTTTCTGGAGGTTTTAAACGATGTTTGTCGTGGGCGTAAGTTGTAGCGTGAGGTTACTGAGGTAGATTGTGTGGTGCGGTTGGGTGTGTACTTGGTTTGGGGTGGCGGTGGTGGTTTTCTCACTGTGGTGCCTGGTGGAGGTATGTCAGGGCTAGACGGGAGGGTTTCTGTTGTGGTCGGGGTTGTGGGTGGAGGTTTTTGTACTTGGATAAGTTGGGGAGGAACTTGACTATCAGAAGTGAAAGAAGGTGTCATGGTGGAAGAGGGTGTGATATTGGGGGCTTGGGGTTTGTGGAGGTTAGTTGGGGGGGTATGGTGAGAAAAGATTTGTCGGTTCGGTGCTGGAGGGCTTAGGTCCTTAGGGGTTTGTATGGGAATATTCGTAGCGTGAGTGAGGGGGTGAGTAGGGGTATTTACTTTAGGGTCGGACGTGTGGGGTGGGGTAATGTCTTGTGGCTTTAGAGGTTTAAACGCTCGGACGAATCTAGTTCGGAGCGTGCGAGTTACGCCGTGATAGTCGATGGTGACTTGAAAGGCATTTGGGACTTGTATTACGGTGTAGGGTCCGACATAGCGAGGGCCTAACTTGTTGGTGATAGGGAGGTTGGCTACCATTACGGTGTCATGGATGGCGAAAGGTTTTTTTGTCATCGATGTTGTCAGTTTTGGTGTCTTGACAGATCTGGGCGGTATGGAGGGTGTTTTGCAGATGTTGCAATGGGTCAATTGTGGAGGTGGTGGAGGGAAGGTGAGCGTGGTGGTGGAATGGCAGTAACAGGGGGGGTACACCGTAAACACGTTCATGAGGGGAAATACCGTCTTCCCGAGGACAGGTGTTCATACCCCACTGTATCATTTTTAGTTGTGATGGCCAGTCTGAGGTATTAAGAGCAATCATTCTTGTACGTAACTGGTTGTTGATGGTGCGATGGCTGCGTTCGCAGATAGCATTTCCTTGAGGCCAGTACGGGGATGAGTGTTTAATCTTGATACCGCATTGTTGGGTGAATTGTTGCCAAACGTGTCCACTAAACTCGGGGGCATTGTCCGATAGAAGAGCAAGGGGAAGGCCGAATATAGGGAACACTTCGGTGGCAAGCAGTGTGGCGACTGTGGTGGCTGTGTGGTCTTTAACTGGGCAGGCTATTAGAAATTTTGAATATACGTCTACAAATGTGACGATATAGCGGTTGCCAGCGTAAGAAGGGAACGGGCCCATGATGTCGAGGGATAGGACTTGGAACGGTTTGTTGGCAGAAATGGTACCAGCTGGGCCTGGGGTGCGTGATCTATCCTTTCCCAATAAACACGGTTTGCAGGATTCTGTCACTCGTTGTGCAATTTTGGAGGGGTTGGGGGTCCAGTATTGGTCTGTGAAGATCTTTAACATTTTCTTTTGTCCAAGGTGTATGCCGTTTCCCTCGTGGATGGCAATCATGTAGTCGTGGGCTATGGTGGGGTCCAAGATTATGTGACCAGTGTCTGTGGCAAGTTGATCTCCCCAGCGAGTCAGTCTCCTGAAGACGTTTAACGGTATCCAGGGGGGTCTGATTCGTGCTTCCCAAGATTGAATTAGGGAGGGGGCTGGGGGGGCATTCTGTCGGGAGGTGGGGGTAGATACCAATTGAGTGTTTTGTAAGGCGGCTAGGTTGGTGGGGGGGTCTTTTGGTACTGGCAAACGTGACAGGGCGTCTGCATTAGTATGGAGTTTGCCGGGACGATATTGTATTGTAAAGTCGTAGTCCTCTAGTGTCTCTCTCCAACGTACCAAAATGGCTGAGTTGGTTTCGCACCTACGCAGCCATTGTAAAGATTGATGGTCGGTAATTATTTCGAGTTTTGCGCCTAACACAAATGACCGGAAGTGGCTGAGTGCCCAAATGATCCCTAAGCACTCTCTCTTGGTGGCTGCGTAATTCTGTTGGGGTGGGGTGAGTGTGCAGCTGGCATACGCTATCACATGTTCCTTTCCATCTCTGAATTGAGCTAATACTGCACCTATGGCGTACAGAGATACGTCGGTATAAAGACGGAAAGGTTTCTGGTAGTCAGGGAAAACGACAATAGGGGCTTGGATTAGCTTTTGCTTCAAAGTGTTAAACGCGAGGTCTCTTTCAGGTGTCCAGGCGAACGGGGTGTCTTTGTGGGTAAGTTGGTGGAGGGGTCTGGCTATGGTGGCAAAGTGGTGGACGAAACGTCTGTAGTACGTGGCTAAACCTAGAAACGAACGTACTCCTTTAACCGTGGTGGGTGGGGATTGGTTTTGTATGGCTTGAAGTTTCTTTGGGTCTGGCGCAATACCATGTTCAGATATCACGTGTCCGAGAAAGTCTACCTTATTCCGGGCAATCACGCACTTTGAGGGTTTTAATTTCAACCCGGCGGCTCGGATTCTTTGCAGGACTTGTCTCAACCTGAGGAGGTGTTCTTCCCAGGTTGGAGAGTACACAATAATATCGTCCAGATAGGCTAGGCAGGTTTCCCAGGTTAGGCCATGCAATACCGTTTCCATCAAACGGGAGAAAGTGGCGGGTCCGTTACAGAGGCCAAAAGGTAGGACGTTAAATTCATAGTGATGGCCACCACTAGTGGAAAATGCTGTTTTCTTTTGGTCCTCGGCCTTGATAGGCACTTGCCAATACCCTGCTTGCAAGTCGAGGGTAGTGAACCATTTGGATCCGTATAGGGAGTCAAGGGAATCGTCTATTCGGGGTAAGGGCGTAGCGTCTTTAATGGTTATGTCATTTAACCTCCTGTAGTCGACGCAAAAACGGGTTGTCCCATCTTTCTTTTTGACTAAGACAACAGGGGAAGACCAGGGGCTAATGGACGGGGTGGCAATCCCGGCCTCTAACATTTCCTGGACTTGGCGTTCCTCTTCCTGACGTTGTATGGGGTTCTTTCTACGGGATGGTTGTCGTATGGGGGGGCCTGTGGTGTTAATGATGTGTTGTTCTACATCCGTCTGTCCGATTTCGGTGGGTTGTTGGGCAAAGACGTCACTGAATTCCATCAGTAGGTCGTACATGCCGTTCTTTTGGTGGTCAGATAGTGTCTCAGGAAGAGGGGGCAATTGGAGGCTGGTAGGGGTGTCGTTACAATGTATGGGGAGGTCATCGAAAGTTTCGAGATCTCCTATAATGAGACCTTTCGGTAATGTCAGGGGTTCCTCTGAGATATTAGCCACGAGAATGTGGTTGATACGAGCGGGAATGATGGCGGGTTGTAAGAGGCAGCGATGGGGGTTGGGGGATGTGTTAGTGGGGGAAAATACCATGTGAGTTTGGGGTATGGGCCGCAGGTTCACCCATTTTTGATGGTGGGGGGGAATTTGGCATTTATCCTGAACTACCGCTGGGCTAATGATGGTGGGGGATTGACTGGCGAGCAGGTGCTTGGTACTTATAAGGGGGGCAAGGTCACTTTGGTGGGGGTCACGCGTGAGGGGGGGATTCACAGCGCGTGTGAGAGGATCAGTGGGGCGCGGTGTGAGGGGGTTAGAAAACGGGATTTGTTGGAGGGACTGCGGAGGGTTGGTGGGGGAAGCGTTGTCGGTGGCAGTAACAGTTTGTTTAGAGGTTATCTGGGGTTGGTGGGTTTGTCTGTCATGAGGGGGTGAGTCAAGTGTGGGGTTTTGAAGTTTATTAGGGGTGTGAATTGTGGGGGGGTGGAAGGGAGCTACTGACGAAAAACTGTCACAAGGGGGATTGGGGGGGTGGTGGAATAGCTGGGCATTTCTGGGGGCATGGTGGGAACATGGTTGTGTCCCTCGGTCGGCACGCGTGAGGGGGGGATTAACGGCGCGTGCGGGTGGTTCAGAAGGGTGCGAG
Organism: Paralithodes platypus; assembly: GCA_032716605.1. Taxonomy (NCBI): domain Eukaryota; kingdom Metazoa; phylum Arthropoda; class Malacostraca; order Decapoda; family Lithodidae; genus Paralithodes; species Paralithodes platypus. The sequence goes on from CM064482.1 coordinate 27,951,235, forward strand.
GTGAGCGAGTTAGAAACCGGGATTTGCTGGGGGGACTGCGGAGGGTTGGTGGGGAAAAAGTTAGGTGTAGAACATGGGTTATTGGTGTAGGACTGGTGTATTGATTTGGGGTTGTTAACATTTCTGGGGGCATGGGGGAAACATTGTTGGGTACATTGGTCGGCATTTTCTCTGGAAACATGTGTACATAAACATTGGATAGAATTAGGGTTACATATATCAGAGTCTGTCCTGAAAACATGGGAGGATTTATTCTGGGCAGAGTTACGAGAATTGAGGGGATTACCGAGGGGGAGTTGCTTGGACTTGTCTTCTTTCGTTTGTTGAGGCATTTTTTTACTGAATTGAGTGAGGTTTTGAGAGATCTCGGGGCAAGGGGGGGTTTTAGGAGTAACCTTAGTGCTAGCTGCAACTTGGTAACCCTGAATCAGGTTTTGTTGAGGGGGAGGTTGTTTTTTTCTTTTTGGGAATGGGTTTCTGCGTGATTGGTTTGTCAGAGGCTTTGGGCTGGAATTTGTTTTTGAATGAGATCAGCCTTTGGCCGCAGTCAATCTGGGCCTCTAGTTTTTGAAGGAGGTCAAGTCCAAGGAAACCATCATAATGTTTACAGTTGGAGGAAAATACTGTAAATGTGTGATAACAACGAGCATGGGGGCCAGGAGTGGTTACTGATAGGGGTAAAGTGTCTCCTAGGAGATTTAAGTAAGTATCAGCAGCTGAGATGAGTTCTGTTTTGGTGTTTAACAAAGGGCCAAATCGTCGGGGATGTTTTTTCATAGTAAGATTTGAACAAACATGACTTGGCAGCTCCCGTGTCGATTAGCAAGCGGACAGGAATGTCCTTGATTTTGGCCATGTAATAAATGGGGGCAGTGCGACTAGTTATGGCGTCCCCCGCCGAGCCCATCGTGGGCGGGGGATACTTTAAAAATCCTGGGGGTCGGTATCTACCTCTTCCAGGGTTTCCTCGGTATCATCTGAGGTCATGGTATGGGGGGCAATTTCTTCCTCTTGTCCCCACTCCTCTTCATTTACAGAAATGCGAGGAGTAGAGGGGCGAGGTTTGGCAGAGTCACGAATTTGGTGGAGGGCACACTGAGCATTACAGGCAGGGAATTCATAGGGGTTGATAATGACTAAGGTAGGATTTTTACTTTGGTAGGTGTTGTAGTTGCTGTTCCGGTTGAAGATTCTGCGTGGCTGGGACGGTTGGAACCGGGGTCTACTGGGTTGGGGCTTGCCGGAAGGGTAGGTGGGTCTGTTGTTGAAAGATGAGGCTGGGTAGGCATTCTTGGGGTTTTGGTGGTTGGTTTGCTGCGGGTGCGTGGGAAACCTCTTGATTGCAGCGATTTGGGTGGGTGCTTCTGTGCGCACGGCCAAAATACGTCGGATCGTGATGAGGTCTTTTTTGTATTCGACGAAATCGTGCACCCGGAAATGGTCTTTTACTGCTGAGGGCAATATTGACACAAGGTTGACCAGAATTTGCTGTTCTTGTTGGATTTTGGTCAACGTGGGGAAAGAATTTTTTATGTGTTGGGCAAGCTTACTGACTGTGGCATCTAGATCGCCTTCGAATTTCGTGTCTAGGATACGGGTGTGGGCCACGAAAACGCCCAACGAAGGTTTAATGGCTTCTATCACTATTGTGCGAAATTCGTTCCAGGTGAGATCAGGGCGCACTTGATAGGCCACCAGGGAAACGGCTTTTCCCAGGTGTGGTAATGTTACGGCTATTTTATGTGCGTCCGTGGTATAAGTAATGTCAACTAAGGATTTCACTATGTCCATGAATACTTCGATCCCATAATTTGTTTCCTCATAATTTGGGATGAAAACGTAGTTAGGTTGCGCCATGATGTTCTCGTGTTCTAGCTGTTCCAAACTTGCAATGTAATGCAACCTTTTATCCGAATCAAGAACCACCGCTGCCACCAATGTTATGCCCTGTTTTTCTACAGGTTTAACTTGGGTAATGTGAGTTCTGAATGACTGGGTATAGAAGGCTGCATGCACAATACAAGGTATGAGGAATAGAGAACACAAAATAAACACAGTAACACGACACAAGTTCACGTTTATTGAAATAAAGAGCATAGAAAGATAGTTATATTTGCACAAAACAAATGATAGAAGGGAACTGCTAGCATTTGCGGATTTGGATGGAGCCTAGTCTCCCACTTCCAACGTTCAGGTATATTCTTCTGATCACGGGTTTAATTAGCAAGTTTATATTTTACTGGAAGACCTCAATATATTCGTATAATTCACTGTCACTGATTTTACCTCTTGCTGGCTGGTCGCGTGCCCACGTAGCAACTCACAGTTAGGATTAGACGCGTATATTATAGAACACGGAAATCTCTAGCAACCCCATGGGGGTACTGAACTAAGTTTGATATTCTTAAGGCAGAAATATGTAGAACACGAATCAGTGGGTGAACGTTAGATATCACTAGAGTTTTAATATCTGAATAAGGTAATTACGAGAGTCCAGGTCGCCTGTTAATAAAAAACACTGATCGCTTAGTACGTCCCAAATGGAATGGTTAAATATGAATTACACTGGGCAAGGTCTTAGCCACTTTATAGAAAGTTAATAGGTGCGTATCAAGCTAGTACTATAACACTTAGTACTAGTAACATGAATCTTGAATAGTATGGGTAGATCTGGTCCTGGTTATCTTGCTTCCGGTGATGTTGGGGGCTAACGACTGGTTCCTCGGCCGTCCAGATGGTCCAAAATGTAGGAAGTTCTCAAGTCGGATCTCTTGATGATCGTTGCTGGCTACACACTTATATACCCACGAATTTGTGTGAAGGTTATAAGGTGCACGTTAGGACTTGTACATGGACAGATGCTTCTATCAGTCTTCTCTGCCACGGAGTCTGCCGGATCTGGAATCTCTCAACTCCGGAACAACACAAGGGCAGAGCTAGAGGTAAACTGCAGGGTAGTGACCACTGGTTGGTGTCTAGCTTTCAACTGATTTGACTGGGGGCGGGAGGTAGATTTATAGGCTCGGTTCTGGACCCTGCAGACAGTAGGGATCTCGAGTCTTATGGACTTAATTGAGCTCTCAATAGATATGGGGACTAGGTAAGATGGTATTTACTGTTGTGGCACAGGGCGATAGGAAGCCTTTATATTTTCATATAACTGAGCCTTAGTAAGAGGTACTATTTTGGCTATACTGGACGTATTTAGGGGAGAGAGACTGGATCTACTTTGCGAGGAGGATGGGGACAGCTGTGATAGGAGTGTCTCTCTAGATTGTTCAATCTTCATTCTATGGTATAGCTGAGGTGCTAATTTAGTGATCAGAGCATGCAAGAAAGGTAAATGGTTTATTGTGAGGTAATAGAGGTTAGTAAAGGTGTTAGTCATTCATGGTTAGTTCATTGATAGGAAGAATTCCTGTGCTACCTGGCAATGACTCGAGAGTCAAAACAGGGGCCAGGTATACCTCCGCGGGGGTGGGGGTCTCCCTCCTCGGGTGGGCAAAAAGGGGGAGCTGGGCGCCCTCTCTGATATAGTCGTCCGGCGGCTGTGGCTAGGGGCTTGCCATATCACCAGTGTTTGTAATAACCCTCTGTGTATGAGACAGATGTGAGTGTCTTTAATACCAAAACCGAAGGTGCCTTAGCTAGCTGGTTTTACTCGGCTGGTTGTTAATTGTAGGGTTTGCTGGATATGGTGGAGACTGGGTTGCTAACTCTGCCACATTTATCTGGAAGTATGACAATAGAAGTTAGTTACTGGCGGGGCGGCTAGCCTCGCACCGACGACCATTGGGTGCAGGGTTGTGAATGTGTTGTAAGAGAATAGATGGCATGCAAGGGGCTAGTAAAGTTCTAATGTTGTTCTGGCCTACTAAGTGAAGGTAGGCTGGATAGGAGTATATATATAAAAGGTTGGAGAGCGTTAGTAACGGACAATTCAAGGATCTTCAAGAGGTATGAGAGAGAGGCTAGGTCGGACAAGAGTCGAGAAGCGCGGGTGTCTTAATGAGAGGGGGGGGAGAGTTCAAGGGCTACAGGGAAATTTTGCCCCTAAGGTCCCTGGGCGTGGGGGTGGCATTAGGCTACAATTGATATGGAAGTTTGAAAAGGCAGTAGAATACGTTAGCCAAATGCTACCGGGGAATGCAACTATGGGGTGGTATATGAGTCTGGAAAAGATAGAGTTATGTGATCAGTCAGAGGGTTATGGATACTATTAGTTGGCCCTGGGAACTGCGTTTTCTATTAAATATAAAATACCAACCACAGTGGCAGTTCGTAGGGGTACTTAGTTATTGTTTCGGGGTACTTATGACAGATACTGATAACCAGGTTATCTTATATAATCTCTGGTTGGGGTAAGAGGTGTAAGACACGAAGTAAATTGGCGTAGTGTGGACTGTGGATACGAAGGAGGCAAGGGGAAGACGTATGACAATTGTGGAAAGTAAATGGAAAAAGGTGAACACAATGGCGGATAAAAATACTTAACCTGAGGGTTGCATACATAGATTTATGGGGGATGGGTCTTCAGAAGCTTAGTCTGGCAAGACAAGATGTTAGGGAATGTTAATATTAATACTTAGTTACTAGAGGAGCAATGCAAGGGGCGACTGAGCACGGGTTACATATATCTATACTCGTCATGGAAAATGATATAAGAGATCTAGGGACAGCGTGGGTGCTTTAACTTCTAAGATATATAACATCTACTTCTCGGATGCAAGAACATACATAGATATAATTATGGCTGTCTGATGTGTTGGCATTGGCTCAACGTCAGGACAGGCATGGGTGTTTTTAATATGAATGTATATTCCTGTTCATCATCTTTGTAGTTAATAAGTGTAGGACACGAGGGGTTAGTGTACGTGAGGTGTGGAAAATGGTCGGTTTTAGAAAAGGTAAATGGGTGTGTCCTGGAGCTGTTTAGTCCTGCGGGCTTGGGCCTGCCTGGAATGGCGGGCTCGGTCAGCTGGTCCTTTCGTTCTGTGGACCTTTCTTCCGGGTGTTTCTGTGTGGTGTTCGCTCGTGGCTTCTGTGGTGGGCTTCTTGTTCTGGGGCATTTTACTCTGTTTCTTTAAGTCTGTATGTGTAGCACTATACTCTGTTTCTTTAAGTCTGTATGTGTAGCACTATACTCTGTTTCTTTAAGTCTGTATGTGTAGCACTATACTCTGTTTCTTTAAGTCTGTATGTGTAGCACTATACTCTGTTTCTTTAAGTCTGTATGTGTAGCACTATACTCTGTTTCTTTAAGTCTGTATGTGTAGCACTATACTCTGTTTCTTTAAGTCTGTATGTGTAGCACTATACTCTGTTTCTTTAAGTCTGTATGTGTAGCACTATACTCTGTTTCTTTAAGTCTGTATGTGTAGCACTATACTCTGTTTCTTTAAGTCTGTATGTGTAGCACTATACTCTGTTTCTTTAAGTCTGTATGTGTAGCACTATACTCTGTTTCTTTAAGTCTGTATGTGTAGCACTATACTCTGTTTCTTTAAGTCTGTATGTGTAGCACTATACTCTGTTTCTTTAAGTCTGTATGTGTAGCACTATACTCTGTTTCTTTAAGTCTGTATGTGTAGCACTATACTCTGTTTCTTTAAGTCTGTATGTGTAGCACTATACTCTGTTTCTTTAAGTCTGTATGTGTAGCACTATACTCTGTTTCTTTAAGTCTGTATGTGTAGCACTATACTCTGTTTCTTTAAGTCTGTATGTGTAGCACTATACTCTGTTTCTTTAAGTCTGTATGTGTAGCACTATACTCTGTTTCTTTAAGTCTGTATGTGTAGCACTATACTCTGTTTCTTTAAGTCTGTATGTGTAGCACTATACTCTGTTTCTTTAAGTCTGTATGTGTAGCACTATACTCTGTTTCTTTAAGTCTGTATGTGTAGCACTATACTCTGTTTCTTTAAGTCTGTATGTGTAGCACTATACTCTGTTTCTTTAAGTCTGTATGTGTAGCACTATACTCTGTTTCTTTATGTCTTTATGTGTAGCACTATACTCTGTTTCTTTAAGTCTGTATGTGTAGCACTTGTTACGGCTGGATCGGCAATACATATTCGGGATTCTTGATCGTAGGACAGAAATGGCTTAAGTGACAACGACACGCTCGATTCCAGTCCCAAATACTATATGCTCCAGACAACAAAAGCACCAACGCCCTACAGAGTTATCGTCTACGGTAACGAGGTACCTTAACTCGGCGAAAGTGTACAACAGGGGTAGGCTATGAGGCTAAACTCCCTCAGACATTTATAGGTTACGTTATTACTAAAGAAATGCAATACTCAAGAAACTACGTTAATATTAAGCCTCTAATAATGTAGAATAGAAGCAGGCTAAAGGTATGACAGTGAAATGCTAAATGACAAATGTACACGCCTACTTGAAAGCACGTGCACTACACTAACTGTCCCTACTAACATGCACTAGCATGTAGCATACAAGATGTTCATGATCCAGTAGATACCTAATAATACACATGGGAGGAACATAAATAGTAGTCACTTATTATAATAATGAATCTATACTTGGAATAACTAAAAGGTTGCAGGCAACAGTACTGCGCCGGTAGCCTACTACCGCATAGGCTACTTCGCTTCTCTCACTCTGTCTCCCCTCCGAGTCCGTATGCGCCCTACGCAACAGAACTCCGGACACAGCAGCAAAACGACAGTGCAGTTAATTGATACATGAAAGTATTAATAGTGTTGTCTTGTGTGTGAGTAATGTGTATTGTAAAGTGTTATAGATATATACTTAAAGAGAGCTGCAATGCATAGTAAAATAAAGATATATCCCACTCATCATCCCCATGTGTTCTAGCTAGCAGGCCAAGTCACAGGAACAACGAGTCCCAGCACCGAAAGCGAGAACCCAGGAGAAGACTGTAGAGAACACAAGGACAGATAAATTACGTTACTCTACTATACCGGCACTACGAGCGAGCTGTAGTCTCGGGTGCTACACTCGCTCCTGGCTCGGTATGCAAATCAAGGCTAAGTCCTCGTCCCTCTACAGACAACTCCTGGGCATGGTCGGGCTCTTACACATGGCACCAGTCTAGTCACAAATGGGATGATGAGCGGGGCATATAACTCGTGAACATGTAGAACGTTCACCAACTATCCTCATCAAGAAGATCGCTGTTCACATTAACCCCTTAAATCTAATACATGTAAATATATGCTTGTCCTAAGAGTAATACGAGAGGTGAGTGCTGAAACTCCTTTAGGACCTCAAGGGAAGGTTATGCATTTAAATAGAGAGAAGAATGAAATGAGAGTAATGTCGTCAGAGAGAAAGAGTGCAACCGTGAGAAGTGGGGAGAGAGAGCAAGGGATGTTAGAATCTCAAAGGTTCTAGGCAACCTGGTCATAGAACACGCAGCCAGCCTCCAGGCAATGTGCTGTATGACAACATGGGCCCAGCCCAGGCAGGCAACAATGGACTACCAACCCTATCGCGCCTAGCTATAAGGGCAAGGCTGCCAACCAGTCCATACGTCTGGCGACCACCCGGCCGGCAGCGCGGCGCGTTGCTACCCTCTTGCTCTGAAGCCTAACTCACTCTCTCTCTCTGAACTCCCATTGTATTATCTATCAACTTCTCTATTGATACTACATATTAAATGGAAGGTCTCGACATGGCTTAAAACAAAACCCACCACTGGTTAGCACATGACGAGACCTTTGCAGAGATACAAAGAACATAGTTATAAGTTGTCACACTCAATATACATAGCGGCTGACGGTAGCCAGATCACAGGCGGTACACTGGAGTACCAAGGAGTACAATCAGGTTGCGTTGCCCAGCACTGGGGTGCGTCACAGCCCCCCCAAGATTTTAGATAATCGACCTTAGAAGCATTATCAAAATCTGACAGGCAACCAACCGACCTGCTACCCTTAGCTGCCACTAATTGCAAAAGGTGCACAACAACTGAAGTGTGAATTATACATAAAACACAATATCGCATGCATCATGCTACAACAATAAAGAGTTACAAAACTAAAAAAAAGAAAGAGTTTTCTCGTTTATTTTATTGTTTTATAATCTTTTTGGACGGCGTTATGATAGCCTAATTTTACTCCTGCTCAACCCACACACCGTGCACGACTATCTTGGATCATCAACCCTTGATAGACAATCTGCTATCACGTTCTCACTCCCGGCAATATGCTGAATGTTGAGATTATACTCTTGGAGCATTAGGGACCACCTGGTCAACCGCATATTCCGATTGTGAAACTGATTTAGGAATTTCAAGGGATGATGGTCCGTATAAATCGTCACTACCGGGCCGTAGGCTGGAACATAAACTTTGAAATGTTTGAGCGACAAAACGATAGCCAGAAGCTCCTTCTCTATAGTCGAGTAATTCCTTTGTGCCGAATTAAACTTGCGAGAAAAGAAGCTCACTGGGTGTTCCAAGCCCTCGGAATCAGTTTGCAGTAACACTGCCCCGGCACCCACACCGCTGGCATCAGTCGCCAGCTGAAAACTCCTGGAGAAGTCTGGGGCCCTCAAAATCGGATGTGTACACAGCAGGTGCTTGACTAGGTCGAAAGCCCTCTGACACTCCGCAGCCCAACAGAACTTCACTGACTTCGACAGTAGATCAGTTAACGGTGCTAAGACAGTAGAGTATCCCCGGATGAAGCGCCTATAATAGCCTATCATACCTAGGAACCGCATGACCTGGCGCTTAGTGGTGGGCCTGGGAAACATATTGATAGCCTGTATCTTGCTCAGGGGGGGGCACACCCGGCCTAACCCGACCACAAAGCCAAGATACTGCACAGTAGCCTTTACAAACTTGCACTTCCTCAGGTTCACCACCAGCCCAGCATCGTGCAACTTCCCAAACAGGGTCTCTAAGTGCCTTAGGTGATTTTCAAAATCGTCATCATATACTATCACGTCATCAAGGTAGACCGTGCAGTTAGGGATTTCGTCACAAATATCGTTCATAAGGTTCTGAAACGTGGCAGGTGCGTTCTTAAGCCCATAAGGCATTACGTTACATTGGTAGGTCTTGCCATCTACCACAAAACCACAAACTTGCTTAGCTCGGTCCGACAGGGGTACTTGCCAGTAGCCTTTTACAAGATCAATTTTAGTAAGGTACTTTGCATTCCCTATCTTGTCCATGCTGTCGTCAACTCGAGGCAAAGGGTAAGGGTTGGTAGTGGTCAAGCCATTTAGCCTACGAAAATCTATGCAGAACCGCACCTTGCCGTCAGGTTTTGGCTGCAACGTGACGGGTGATGTCCACTTCACATAACCTTCAGTGATCATCCCTCTCTCAACCATGTACTTTAACTCCTCCCGTAAAGCTGGCAACTTTACCGGGGGCACACGGTAGGGCACTGACTTGAAGGGCCCATTATCACCGACGTCCACGTCGTGCGTTACCTGAGTAGTGAGACCTGGGTATTCGGCGAAAACAGAGGGGTATGACCTGAACAGGCCTAGGACAGCAGCACCCTGGTGCTCAGGCAGGTGACTTACAGCTTGCCTAGCCTCTTGTTCAGTATTCCCCGCCCACTGTTCCGCGGAAATGACACAGTCCCAGCTATCCTCCTCAGCAGCATGACTGTCCCCACCTCCTTCTCCACCCTGGCCGCTGCAGGCCAGCACAGGGACAGTGAGAGGCTCTGAGGGGCGTCTCACATACTCTTTCATGAGGTTAACATGACATAACTGATGTTTTTTCCTACGGTCAGGTGTTGCAACGAGATAATCAAGGTCGGACAGTTTCTTAGCCACCACATACGGCCCAATGAACTTGGCAGAAAGGGGGTGTCCAGGCAAAGGTAAAAGCAACATTACCTCCTGACCCACCGAAAACTCCCGAAGCTTCACCTTGGCGTCATACTGGTGCTTCATGACCGCCTGTGCATTAACCAAGTTATTACCTGCCGCTGCCATGCAACCTATAAGTCTCTCCCGGCTCTCAAGGACATATTTAAGTACAGACCCCGGCTTCTCTTCGCCCTCCCAGATCTCTTTCACCATACTTAAAGGTCCTCTCACATTATGGCCAAAGACTAGCTGATTTGGACTGAACCCCAGGCTCTCTCCTGGGACTTCACGTGCAGCGAACAGAACATACGGCAGACCCAAATCCCAATCAGTGTCATGTTCTGCACAGTAACAGCGTAGCATACTCTTCAGGGTCGAGTGCCACCGCTCCAAGACTCCCTGACTCTCGGGATGGTAGGCTGACGACACTACAGAACATATACCGTGCAACTGAAGGGTTTGCTTGAACAATTTGGATGTAAAATTGCTCCCCTGGTCTGACTGCACCTCACGTGGAAATCCATAACGGGAACAGAACAATAATAAGTTTTTAACAACTGCCTTTGCCGAGCCGTTTCTCATGGGGTATGCGTCTGGGTATCTCGTAGCCACATCCATGATTGTCAACAGGAATTTATTGCCACTACTAGTAGGCAGGAAAGGGCCAATCAAATCTACTACAACTTTGCTGAACGGAGGCCCGGTGACAGGTATGGGAAACAAAGGTGCCTTCGGGATTGTCTGGTTAGGCTTCCCCGTTGTCTGGCAGGTCGCACACCCAGCCACCCATGCACAGACATCAGCCTTTACCCCAGGCCACCAGAAAAACCTGCCCAATGCCGCCAATGTTTTTGTTACCCCCAAATGACCCGCCACCGGCACATCATGCGCCAGACACAATAAGGACTCTCTATACTTATTTGGAACAACCACCTGGTCTACTACCCTCGCACCGCCCTCCCACTTCGATTTGGGGTCTAAAAATCTGCGGTACAATATCCTGTTGAGCCTAAAGAAATCTCCCGGCTTCGCATCCCCATCTTCCTCCAACTCTATGGCACCATTGCTATAACGAGCTAGGCTAGCGTCTTGCAGCTGCTGCTCACTAATGTCCCCGGGCGTCAATGCATCAAGATGGTTTTGTAATAAGACATTACCCCGGCTAGTAGGCTCTACTGCCTTAGTGGCTCTCGCTACAGCTCTTGCCTCACGCGAAGTCTTACCCAACTCTGCCTTGTTACACACCATCTCTGGGCCAGAGTCAACTCCCGTGTTTATTATAGGTCCAAGTACCGAATCACCGAGAAGTGCAGCAGAATCAATGTCCCTTTTCCTGCCCTTAGCAACCTTCTCCTGATCCTTCCTCCACTGTCCCCGAGGTTGAGTGCTAGGCTGTGCAGGAGCCGCAGAGCGAGATCGGGTTACCACACAGGCCATCTCATCCTGTTGGCACCTCCCAACCCATTCCCGATTCTCACCAACCACGTCGGCCGCCCTCTCGGCAACGACTAAGGGTGGAGTCCCGGAAGTGGGCACCGCAAAGTCGTTGCCGAGAAGAAGGTCGACGCCCTCAACTGGCAAACACTCAACGATCCCTACATCCAGCTCCCTGCACACCTCTCCCACTCTCAACTCCAACCTCACAAGTGGGTATGACCTCGTAGCATTTATACCCTGCACCACAACAACTCTGGCCGCATTTATCGGTTTCCCTGTGAAGTTCCTCAACAAAGTTTGCGAAGCCCCCGTATCCCTCAGCAAGTCAACCCTCCGTAGTTCACTCCCCCAGCTCACAAACCCGTGTCCCCGATGGCTACAGAAAGTGTCCCGGACAGGTGTCGAGCCTTCCGTACGCTTCTTTACCGCGTGTGCCTCAGCTGCTGACAACCTACCCCGGGCAGTTGCTGCAGCCTTCAGAGACACACCGATACTGTGAACCAATGACACCGGCTCAGCGGGAGTGTTACTAGGGCACTCACGTGAATAATGGCCTAGCTTCTGACATTTGTAACATTTCACATCCCCAATGGGCTTCTTCCCTTGTGCGGGCGAAGAAGGGGCCTGACCTTTAGTAAACGGGAGAGGCTTGTGTTTGTAGGTGTTATTAGGTGCAATGCTTTTAGTGTGGTTATGTGTGTCATAGGATTTGTTATTATCGAAAACTCTGGTGGGTGGGGTATAGCGCCCCTTCTGCCCTGACTCAGCCCTCTGAGCGGCACCGCAACCACGAATCAATGATAATCTGAGGTCTGCCATCTTGGCAGCCTCCTCTACTGTCTTGGTACATTTTTCCTTAATGTTCAGCGTTAGATCGGTTCCAGTACATTTGTAAAACTGTTCCAGATAGAAAAGTTGCTTAATTTCCTCAGCCGACTCTGCGTGCTCGGACCGAAACCAGTTATTACATGCATCTGTTAGGTCCCGTGCGTGCTCCATAAAACTGACGTCGCTCTTCTTATTCACGCCACGGAACTTCAATCTATAAGTTTCGGGTTGCAGTTCGTAGGCCCGGAGCACAGCCTCCTTCACCAGTCCATACACGACACTCTCGTCCAGTGACAGTGTATCGTAGGCTTTCAACCCCTTACCCACTAGACGTGATGAAACTAATGCTGCCCATTTAACCTCCGGCCAGTCATACTCACGACACTTCTTTTCGAAACGAGCAAAAAACTCAGTCACTGCTGTCTCATCAAATGCGGGTACTAACTTAATTAAATGCGAAAGCGAGTCTGTAACCCGGTGCCCACCACCGAGATGACGCCCCGTGGTCTCTACTCTAGACTTCTCGACATCCATTTCAGCCTGGTACCTGGTTGCATCCTGATTGGCTTGGATTCTAGCAACCTCTATGCGTTCTATACTAGCCTGTTGTATATGAGTCTCCTGCAGCTTAATCCGTTCTATACTAGCCTGTTGTATCCGAGTCTCCTGCAGCTTAATCCGTTCTATACTAGCCTGTTGACTCTCTCGCAACTTAAGCTTAGCTAGTTCTAGCTGAAATAACATCTCAGGAGACAGGCCTTGGGGGGGAGAGCACAAAATGGGGGATCCACACCGAGACGTGTTTACGGGTAAGCCAGCTTGCCATTGAGAACCCTCCTGCTGCATCGTGCTAAGACTCGCTGGCTGAGGGCCCAGCTCAGGGGTAGAGTGGAATGGAGGCTTGGAGGGAACCCCCCAAGACCCCACTCCACCCACCGCCCCATCGCCATCACCCAACAAACATGCCACCAAATTCTTCTTGGGCCAACTGTCAGGACAGTCCCGCCCCAAAACCGTGGCTAAACAGCGAAGACCGTAACAATCAATAGCCTGCAGGCGCTGTTCGGTCAAAGGTGTCTGCAAAAATGCCCGGGCATCCCTCTCTCTCCACTTATAACACTCCCCTCCCTAAATATCTGCTGTACTTGCTGGTCACTAGGCTGTACCGTGTTGTCCTCCCCCGTAAATGATGAGTCATTAGACATAGTGCTGGTTATACAATTGCTGTTCATAAACAAAAAAAAGTGCTTATTACTAATTGCAGTCTCGACTCACAAAATGTTAAAGATGCTTGAATGACTCTACTCTAGACACCTAACGAAACAATCTGCAAGTCCACCAATACAATAATGACACAATAAAAATTCCTCCAATATGCAAGAAAATTCTAGCCAGCTCTACTAGGTAGCATAGAATAGTTCTCCAAAAAACATGTGATAGGATACTACTGAATCTTGTGCAAGGTCGCCATTTTGTTACGGCTGGATCGGCAATACATATTCGGGATTCTTGATCGTAGGACAGAAATGGCTTAAGTGACAACGACACGCTCGATTCCAGTCCCAAATACTATATGCTCCAGACCACAAAAGCACCAACGCCCTACAGAGTTATCGTCTACGGTAACGAGGTACCTTAACTCGGCGAAAGTGTACAACAGGGGTAGGCTATGAGGCTAAACTCCCTCAGACATTTATAGGTTACGTTATTACTAAAGAAATGCAATACTCAAGAAACTACGTTAATATTAAGCCTCTAATAATGTAGAATAGAAGCAGGCTAAAGGTATGACAGTGAAATGCTAAATGACAAATGTACACGCCTACTTGAAAGCACGTGCACTACACTAACTGTCCCCTACTAACATGCACTAGCATGTAGCATACAAGATGTTCATGATCCAGTAGATACCTAATAATACACATGGGAGGAACATAAATAGTAGTCACTTATTATAATAATGAATCTATACTTGGAATAGCTAAAAGGTTGCAGGCAACAGTACTGCGCCGGTAGCCTACTACCGCATAGGCTACTTCGCTTCTCTCACTCTGTCTCCCCTCCGAGTCCATATGCGCCCTACGCAACAGAACTCCGGACACAACAGCAAAACGACAGTGCAGTTAATTGATACATGAAAGTATTAATAGTGTTGTCTTGTGTGTGAGTAATGTGTATTGTAAAGTGTTATAGATATATACTTAAAGAGAGCTGCAATGCATAGTAAAATAAAGATATATCCCACTCATCATCCCCATGTGTTCTAGCTAGCAGGCCAAGTCACAGGAACAACGAGTCCCAGCACCGAAAGCGAGAACCCAGGAGAAGACTGTAGAGAACACAAGGACAGATAAATTACGTTACTCTACTATACCGGCACTACGAGCGAGCTGTAGTCTCGGGTGCTACACTCGCTCCTGGCTCGGTATGCAAATCAAGGCTAAGTCCTCGTCCCTCTACAGACAACTCCTGGGCATGGTCGGGCTCTTACACATGGCACCAGTCTAGTCACAAATGGGATGATGAGCAGGGCATATAACTCGTGAACATGTAGAACGTTCACCAACTATCCTCATCAAGAAGATCGCTGTTCACATTAACCCCTTAAATCTAATACATGTAAATATATGCTTGTCCTAAGAGTAATACGAGAGGTGAGTGCTGAAACTCCTTTAGGACCTCAAGGGAAGGTTATGCATTTAAATAGAGAGAAGAATGAAATGAGAGTAATGTCGTCAGAGAGAAAGAGTGCAACCGTGAGAAGTGGGGAGAGAAAGCAAGGGATGTTAGAATCTCAAAGGTTCTAGGCAACCTGGTCATAGAACACGCAGCCAGCCTCCAGGCAATGTGCTGTACGACAACATGGGCCCAGCCCAGGCAGGCAACAATGGACTACCAACCCTATCGCGCCTAGCTATAAGGGCAAGGCTGCCAACCAGTCCATACGTCTGGCAACCACCCGGCCGGCAGCGCGGCGCGTTGCTACCCTCTTGCTCTGAAGCCTAACTCACTCTCTCTCTCTGAACTCCCATTGTATTATCTATCAACTTCTCTATTGATACTACATATTAAATGGAAGGTCTCGACATGGCTTAAAACAAAACCCACCACTGGTTAGCACATGACGAGACCTTTGCAGAGATACAAAGAACATAGTTATAAGTTGTCACACTCAATATACATAGCGGCTGACGGTAGCCAGATCACGGGCGGTACAGTGGAGTACCAAGGAGTACAATCAGGTTGCGTTGCCCAGCACTGGGGTGCGTCACACACTATACTCTGTTTCTTTTCAACTGACGGTAAATTGCTTAGTTCCTATCAAGATTTTCAGTTATTTTGAAGTTTTTGTAGTGAAATATGGTGTTGATTATATAAACTTCGTCTAAATATAATGCAGAGACATAGCAGTTTCATAGATATAGCAGTTTCATATTTTTCCATTAACTATCGAGAAATTAGCTGCCAAGGGATTAAATTTACCGTCAAATGAACACAAACCGAGTATAGTGATAATAGCTCTGACAGTAGTTTTTGGCTGTACGGTACTCTGTTCCTCTATTTAAAAGGGGGGATGGACCGGTTTTTCTGGCCCCCTTTCTCACTCGTGTTGAACCCCATTGGTTTTTAGATTTTAAGACGTTTGGTCCATTAGTTTGGCGATTTTAAGACTTTATGCCCCATTTCTTTGTCAATATTAAGACCTTTCTTGCTATTTAGGTGTCGATTGTTTCATGGCGAGCAATAGCAAGCATGTAATTTTAAGAGTAATGGCCTTCGGCCAGGACATTTACGCTCATCGTATTATTTAATTTAGTTACCCACTGAACTTAATTTTCTCATACGTTTAGGCTATTAGAAAACGACGATTTTTAATGGGTAACTTGACCTATTAGACCAACAGTACGAACTCTTCGCGGTAATAATAGCACTAACACTTCCCACCTGTTATAAGATGTAATTATTCTCTCTCTCTCCAGCACTCAGGAAAGTTAGGCTATAGGGGAGGTGTGGTGGAGTGGTCATGCCACTGGATTGGTAATCCAATGGACCCGGGTTCAAATCCCGATATGTCAATGGGAAGATATTATTGGGATTGAATTTGTGCTGTACCTAGTATCAGTGCATTACCACAAAGCCCACCGAAATGCCAAAAAAATACCCTCATTGTTCCCTGATTAAATAACACTGTATGAATATTCCCATATTCAAAATATGTTACAGGGGGACAATGCCTAGTGAGTTCACTGCTCAATAGGTGGTGTTCTGAGAGTGAGGGTCTGAGTCTGGAGGGTGAGACGGTGCAGCACTTGAACGAAGCAACCAGCCGCTTCAGAGATGGAGCAGCTTCGAGCCATGATGGATGCTTCACATGTCTCACTCCCCAGACTGGAACAAGACCTCACGGGCTTCACCGTGTTGAGCGGTGGAATGTACAGGCTCTCAGCCTATGCCCGACAGGGAGTAGTTGGAATATAGAAAAAAAAGAGTACAAGCTAGGGCTACAACGATTATTCCATCGATTAGAAGACTGAGCTGGTTGAGAGCTCTTGATATCTTTCCGTTGGAGACACACAGACTACGAGGTCATTTCATTGAAGTTTATAAGATACTTAATGGGTTTGATAATGTGGACTAAAGCAAAATGTTTAGCCTCAATATGAATACTACACGCAGCTATGGCTGGAAATTAGAATTTAAAACGTTTAGCACTAGTATTGGTATTTGCAAGGGAGCCTAGCGCCACTTTAAAAAAAAATGATACGATGAAACTACGACGATATGCGTTATTTTTATTTAACCATACTGTATATTGTCGAGATATTTGGGTTTCTAGTGTTCGATGTTTGAGGTGTTTGATGTTCTAGGGCGATTGTGGTGATAGGTACTAGGGACACATACTTGGAGTTAGGTGAGGGTTGCTCTTCTTTCCAATGTACTAGGTCTAGGTTAGATTAATGAATAGGGACCTGGTGGTAGGTATGGAATAAACTAGGTACTAGGAACACTTACTACCTGGTAGGTAAGGGTTAGTCTTCTATCCCACATACTGGGTACTAGGAACACATATATTAGGTGTTTAGTGAGAGTTTGCCTTCTATCCCACGTACTGGGTACTAGGGACACATGCTAGGTGTTAGGTGAGGGTTAGCCTTGTATCCCACATACTGGGTACTAGGGACACATACTAGGTGTTAGGTGAGGGTTAGTCTTGTATCCCACGTACTGGGTACTAGAGACACATACTAGGTGTTAGGTAAGGGTTAGCCTTGTATCCCACATACTGGGTACTAGGGACATATACTAGGTGTTAGGTGAGGGTTAGCCTTGTATCCCACGTACTGGGTACTAGGAACACATACTAGGTGTTAGGTGAGGGTTAGCCTTGTATCCCACATACTGGCTACTAGGGACACATACTAGGTGTTAGGTGAGGGTTAGCCTTGTATCCCACGAACTGGGTACTAGGAACACATACTACGTGTTAGGTGAGGGTTAGCCTTGTATCCCACGTACTGGGTACTAGGAACACATACTAGGTGTTAGGTGAGGGTTTGTCTTGTATCCCACGTACTGGGTACTAGAGACACATACTAGGTGTTAGGTGAGGGTTAGTCTTGTATCCCACGTACTGGGTACTAGAGACACGTACTAGGTGTTTGGTGAGGGTTAGCCTTGTATTCCACGTACACACTTACTAGGTGTTAGGTGAGGGTTAGACTTGTATCCGACGTACTGAGTACTAGGAACACATACTACGTGTTAGGTGAGGGTTAGCCTTGTATCCCACGTACTGGGTACTAGGAACACATACTACATGTTAGGTGAGGGTTAGCCTTGTATCCCACGTACTGGGTACTAGAGACACGTACTAGGTGTTTGGTGAGGGTTAGCCTTGTATTCCACGTACTGGGTACTAGGAACACTTACTAGGTGTTAGGTGAGGGTTAGACTTGTATCCGACGTACTGAGTACTAGAGACACATACTAGGTGTTAGGTGAGGGTTAGTCTTGTATCCCACGTACTGGGTACTAGAGACACATACTAGGTGTTAGGTGATGGTTAGTCTTGTATCCCACGTACTGGGTACTAGAGACACGTACTAGGTGTTTGGTGAGGGTTAGCCTTGTATTCCACGTACTGGGTACTAGGAACACTTACTAGGTGTTAGGTGAGGGTTAGACTTGTATCCGACGTACTGAGTACTAGAGACACATACTAGGTGTTAGGTGAGGGTTAGTCTTGTATCCCACGTACTGGGTACTAGAGACACGTACTAGGTGTTTGGTGAGGGTTAGCCTTGTATTCCACGTACTGGGTACTAGGAACACTTACTAGGTGTTAGGTGAGGGTTAGACTTGTATCCGACGTACTGAGTACTAGGAACACATACTACGTGTTAGGTGAGGGTTAGCCTTGTATCCCACGTACTGGGTACTAGGAACACATACTACATGTTAGGTGAGGGTTAGCCTTGTATCCCACGTACTGGGTACTAGAGACACGTACTAGGTGTTTGGTGAGGGTTAGCCTTGTATTCCACGTACTGGGTACTAGGAACACTTACTAGGTGTTAGGTGAGGGTTAGACTTGTATCCGACGTACTGAGTACTAGAGACACATACTAGGTGTTAGGTGAGGGTTAGTCTTGTATCCCACGTACTGGGTACTAGAGACACATACTAGGTGTTAGGTGATGGTTAGTCTTGTATCCCACGTACTGGGTACTAGAGACACGTACTAGGTGTTTGGTGAGGGTTAGCCTTGTATTCCACGTACTGGGTACTAGGAACACTTACTAGGTGTTAGGTGAGGGTTAGACTTGTATCCGACGTACTGAGTACTAGAGACACATACTAGGTGTTAGGTGAGGGTTAGTCTTGTATCCCACGTACTGGGTACTAGAGACACATACTAGGTGTTAGGTGAGGGTTAGTCTTGTATCCAATGTTTGGGTCAATCGCCCTAGAACATCAAACACCACAAAAAATGAACACAAGAAACACAAATATCTTTGGTTATTAACCCCTATATGTCGGCGCGCAACATAAGTCGAGTATAATAAATCTGGACTATCTGGCGGCGCGCGACATAGGTCGTGTGGCAATTTCAGCACGTAATGTTGCTGAGAGAGAGAGACAAGTGGTGGCAGGAGAGTAGCGAGCGTATGACTGCTCCAGACCACCGCGGCGAACCTACTGACACGAATCCCACCTCCTCCCTCCCTCTCTCACTCGCTACATACTGAATTGTATGGGGAAAGTACTGAATTACATGCTTTTTGCACTCGTGTTGCGCGGTTGTTGCAAAAAAACTAGCCGTCATAAAAGGATCGTTATGGTGTCATTGGAAAGCTCTGTTTATGCCCTTTCAGGGATAGAGTCGCTGGAACTCCTGTTTCACTTGCTTGGCCTCTCTTACTGATTTTCTTTGTGCCTCATTTACACTGAGAGCAATCCAGCTAGCTCTCACAAACACCTCCTCCTCCTATCCACTTCACTACACTAAACATGCACACCACACTTCATTCTTCCACACCAAAATTTAAAAAAAAAAAAAATGATGAATTGTAGCCCAGCCTCGGAGTCCCCAGGGGGGGGGACTATAAATGCCCCCTCACCCGACCGACCATCCCCTGACGACCCCACACAATTACCTGGACCTCGGCCTGTTACTCTTTCTATTAATTTCTGCAACATTCGCGGACTTTCCTCTAACTTTCACTCTGTTGAGCACCATCTCTCCTCCTACAAACCTGATCTTCTCTTCCTCACCGAAACTCAGGTGTCTGTAGCAACATCCAGCAACCCCTTCTCTGTATCCTCCTACTTTCTCTATCCTAGTTTCAAAGCCAAAGGCGGATGTTGTGCATATGTGCACAACAAACTCACTTGCTCTCGTGTTCCCGATTTCGACTCCTCTGAATTCTCAACTTTATGGCTCAAACTTTCCTGTCATTCTCTTACTAAATATTTCTGTGCTGTCTATCTTTCCCCTAACTCTACCAACTTTCCCAAATTCTTTGACTATCTAAACTCTACAGTGGAACACATTCTATCCATTTCTCCTTTCTCAGAAATCTCCATCTTAGGAGATTTCAACGTTCACCACCGCCATTGGCTCTCCTCTCACACTACTGATCCACCTGGTGAACAAGCCTACGTCTTTTCTATCCTAAATGACCTAGAGCAGTTAGTTCAGCAACCCACCCGTATCCCGGATCGCATCGGAGATCGGCCCAACATTCTTGACCTGTTTCTAACTTCTAACCCTTCTTCTTATACTGTCGATCTTTTCTCTCCTTTGGGCTCCTCCGACCATAAACTTATCTCTGTCACCTGTCCTATCTCTCCAGTACAGCCACCCGATCCTCCTAGCCGGCGGCGCTTGTGGCACTTTGGCGCTGCCGACTGGGAGGCTCTTCGGCAGTACTTCTTTGATTTCCCATGGAATTATTTCTGCTTCCATGGCCGAGGACCCTCGGAGAGTGCTGAACGCATTACCGAGGTAATCCTATCGGGCATGGAAGCATACATTCCATTCTCTTTCTCTCAGACTAATGCTAAAAAATCTTGGTTTACTCACGCCTGTTCTACTGCTGTCCGCAATAAGGAGGAAGCATTCAAACGGTACCGACGCCTTAAAACTCAAGACTCTCATTCTTCATATGTTTCTGCCCGGAATCAAGCCAAATCTGTTCTTCGACTTGCCAAACACTCTTTCATCAATAATAAATGCACTGAACTATCCAACTCTAGCTCTTCCCAAGCTTTCTGGCATCTAGCCAAAAACCTCTCCAACAATTTCTCTTCCTCGTCTTTCCCTCCCCTTTCCCACTCTGATGGCACAACCATCACTTCTTCCTCTGACAAAGCTAAACTCTTCGCTCAAACTTTTGCTAGAAACTCCACCTTGGATGATTCCGGTGCTATTCCTCCCTCTCCGCCCTCCTCTCTCTTACTTATGCCTAATATCCTAATCTCTTCTAAAGATGTACTTTCTACCCTCTCTGGGCTTAACACTAATAAGGCGTACGGTCCGGACGGTGTTCCTCCTGTTGTTCTCAAAAACTGTGCTTCCGTGCTGACTCCCTGCCTAGGCAAACTCTTTCGTCTCTGTCTATCCTCTAACGTCTTCCCTTCATGCTGGAAGTTTGCTCACATTCAACCTGTCCCAAAGAAGGGTGACCGCTCTCAACCCTCCAACTATCGTCCAATTGCTCTTATCTCTTGTCTTTCTAAAGTTTTTGAAGCTATTCTTGCTTCCAAATTTCTTAAGCATTTCTCTTCTCATAATCTGCTCTCAGATCGCCAGTATGGCTTCCTTAAGGGTCGCTCTACTGGTGATCTTCTTTCATATCTTACTAACTCTTGGTCATCCTCCTTTCGGGACTTCGGTGAGACTTTTTCTATTGCACTAGACATATCGAAAGCCTTCGATAGAGTCTGGCATAAATCTTTAATTTCTAAACTACCCTCCTTCGGTTTCTATCCCTCCATCTGTGCCTTTGTCTCTAATTTCCTTTCCGGCCGTTCCATAGCCGCGGTTGTGGACGGCCATTGTTCACTTCCTCACTCTATAAACTCCGGTGTTCCTCAGGGCTCTGTCCTATCTCCTATTCTCTTTCTAATTTTTATAAATGATCTCCTTAACTGTACCTTAATTCCCATCCATTCATACGCAGACGACTCAACCTTGCACTACTCCATTAGTTTTTCAGAACGCCCCAGCCAGCAATCCCTCAACGACAAACGTAATGAAGCCATAGAACTCTTAAATTCTGATCTAAATACTATTTCCAATTGGGGCAGAGAAAACCTTGTTAACTTTAATGCTTCCAAAACCCAATTTCTCCATCTATCTACCCGTCAGGATCTCCCAGCGGACTATCCCTTATTCTTCAACAATACAAAAATCAACCCTTCATCTTCTCTCAATATTCTTGGTGTCTCTTTTTCTTCTGCTCTCATTTGGAAGGACCATATTACCAGTCTTGCTAAGGCAGCCTCCCAGAAGCTGGGTGTGCTCAACCGCCTTAGGGGGTTCTTTTCCCCTGTACAGCTTCTTGCTCTGTACAGGGGCATAGTGTGCCCTTGTATTGAGTATTGTTCACATGTGTGGGGAGGTTCCTCTCACACTGCTCTCCTAGACAAAGTTGAAAGGAAGGCCTTTCGTATCATTAACTCCCGTCCACTCACCAACTCTCTGCAATCTCTCTCTCTCCGCCGCAATGTTGCATCTCTCTCGCTATTCTATCGCTACTATAATAATCAGTGTTCCTCAGAGCTATCCCAGTGCATACCACCTCCTTTACGTAGGGCACGTGGTACCCGTCTTGCAACTCAATCCCACCCCTACTCTGTGCAACTCTCCAACCCAAGAGTGAAACGTTACTCTCAAACTTTCTTCTACTCAACAGCTGAGCTCTGGAACTCTCTCCCAGAATCAGTCTTTCCCTCTTCCTATGACTTAAATTGCTTCAAACTCCGTGTGTCCAGGCATTTTGGCTCGAACGTCCCTTGATTTTGGCCCTGTCACTCTTTCAACTATGGGGGAGGCACTCGCTATAGGCAGTTATGCCTTTTGCCTCCCTCAATAACATAGGAAAAAAAAAAAAAAAAGATACTTGTTTTACGCTCTGGGTCTTATTTAGGCATGAAAATGATCACGTAAACAGCCCTATTTTGGCTAAAAACACCCCGCTGGGCGGTACATATAAATAAACCGCTAGCCCGCTAATAAGGTGTTACAAAACAAAAAAACGAAACGCAAATCATCGTATTTTCGTATCAATTTTTTGAAAGTGCCGCTAGGCTCCCTTGCAAATTTCGTATTGGTATATGCTAGTGGAAACTTTTTCACGTATAAGATCTGTTCTACCTGGAACAAACTTCCCTCAGAAGCTGCAAACAGTTTTTGAGAAGAGCAGTTCAAGAAGAGAGTAGATAGTATTTTTCACACTCTGTATAGATTCTAGTGCACTGAACAATATTATCTCACCTTCCACTTTGAGTATCTCCCCGGGATGGACCGAAAGGTCTCTGAGATGCTATTTATTCCTTGTAACTCTTATTTATTAATTATTTATCTTTTTCCCCAGATTGATAGATTTCCTAAAACCGGGTCACCAGAAATTCGTGAACGTGTCTACGGGTAACTACACACGGGTCTTGATGGCTCGGGAACCCCTGGAACGCCTATTGTCCGCCTACCATGACCGGATATTGAACCAGAGGGTATTCTCAGATCAGGCTCATCAGTATGCTCCTCTGATACTGCTGGCTACAAGGGGGATCAGGTCAGTGTATTCAGCCATTCCCTCTAGTAGTAGTAGTAGTAGTAGTAGTAGTAGTAGTAGGCGGCTGAGTGGTTAAAAAAAAAAAAAAATAGTAGTAGTAATAATAATAATAATAATAATAATATAAATAATAATAATAATATTTATTCAGTTAGCAATTTACCAAGTTGGTACCACATAGTATGTTACAAATATGACATGTATCAGCCTTGCATAATTCCAACTAAGGATAGCCCAATAAGGCCGTTAGGCGTATTTCCATTGGGGTCCTTGTGGGATTAGGTTAGCTGGGGAAATGGGGAGGATAAAGAAATAGATACTTTAGAGAAAGTATTTCTAGGGGGGTTATTTTAAGATACCTTACATCCTATAGTAAATATCAGTAATCCGTAATCAGTAATAATTTCAGTTTGGTTTGTCTATCTCTTATGTCGTATTTAGTAGTAGACATAAGCTTGGTGCTCCCTTCTCGCAGCTGTCCGGTTCAGGTTTTCCTTCAGGCTACGTCTGAAGGAATACAGTGTTCTCTTTTCACGGACTGACTGGGGTAGGTCGTTCCAGTCTTTGATGGCAGTGAAGAAGAATGTTTGCTTACCCTGTCCTTGGATTCTCGGGACCTTAAAATTAAACATCCTGTTTCTTGTATTATGTCCACTCCTCTCATTTGCTTTAACAAAATCATTCTTTAGATACTCTGGAGCTCTGTCATAGACATTTTTGAAGGCATTATTGAGCCTGATTTGTTTGGCCCTGTCAGAGACATTGAGCATACCTAGTGACTGAAGTTGTTCCTGGCCAACATGTGATCAGGGTCCTAGGTTCAACATGAACCTAACCATTTTATTTTGAGTGACCTGAAGTTTGTGCTGTGCTAATTTAGATGATGCAGAGTACCAGGATGACACAGAATAGTCAAAATGACATTGAACAAGCGCTTGGCAGAGGGTCTTTTTGGTCGCCGCGGGCAAGCATCCCACCTGTCTATACAGGTATTTTATACCTGCTCTACACTTACTCAGGATAGATTCCAAAAAATTTTCACCTGACAAACTCGCGTCCAGTTTTAGTCCGAGATATTTAACTTGTGACACTGTTGTTATAGGAATATCATTACAGTTGACCGAGAAGCCCACAATGTCTTTCAGTTTGCGTTTTGTTCCACATAAGATGGCTTCCGTCTTGCCCAGGTGAAGAGATAGTCTATTGTCCACTAGCCATTCACTACATGATTCTAGTTCTTTGGAAAGTGAAGTGGCAATACTTATTGTGTCTTTTCCTGAAACCAGAAGCACGCTGTCGTCTGCATACAGTAATAATTTACATGAGACGCTCAGTTCCATGTTGTTCACATAACAGAGAAAGAGTAAGGGACCAAGGATGCTTCCCTGCGGGACCCCACAGTTAATTGGCATAGGATCAGATATATTATCATCAATTTTGACTCTTTGGGTTCTACCACTAAAATAAGATTTAAACCAGTTCACAGACCCAATGACCATTGCTTGTAGTTTATTACATAGGATATCATGGTCTACTGTGTCAAATGCTTTTTGTAGATCAAGAAATTTACTAATCACTATGCTCCTATTATACTGCTGGCTTCACGATCAGGTCCGTGTTTTCTGCCAATTGTTACAAACATTTTATGAATGTAGGATGCCTTTAGGCACATGGACCTTCTTTGTTTTGTTTTTGTTTTTACTTCCTCTGTTTATTGTCTTAAAAATCCCTCTGGTAGTGTTATGAAATTGTAATAAGGGTGGGGTCTACTGCATGCTCAGCTGGATAACATAAACATATGATAACATAGGTATGCAGAAGGGTTTTGTTAACTTAAAGGAATACCCATAGAACACAGTACAAAAAAAAAGCAACATACAGTATGGTATCAGTGATAAGTAGATACTGGCTGTGATCGTGGAAGCAGACAATATATTACTTAACTGGCGACAACCTTACATGCAATACTTCAACTTGGTAATAATTAGATACATACTTATATACAAACTAACTTTAGCACAACAATAAACCTTTGCTTTCATGACAAGTGATTAATCTCTTAGTAAATTAAGTCTTTAACCTTAGACTGATCAATGGGAGGAAGTTAATCTCTTAATTGAACTGAGGAGCATTAATAGGCTACTAGGTAATAGCAAATCGTGAATCAAGTGGTGGTGTGCTTAATAAACAGTGATCAAATATAATATAGTGCTCGCAATGGACAGTCTATCGTCCCTCTGATTACAAATTATAGAAGATACTTAAATATTTGTTCCGAAGAACCAGGTTTCTTTCGTGAGCCTTTATATGCCTATCGGGGGCAACTGACCTGAACACAGTTTGTCAAATCTAGGCTCTATTGCTCTCTGTTGATAATTCCTACTATCCGTCTGCTTAGGGCGGGACAGATCCTAACATTAACTTATTTCTCTCTTTGCAAGCTAACTCTTTTACTAAGCTAATGACCCCTAACGTCTACCTCTTCAATCTCGTCACCACTGACTGTAATCGAGGGCTCTACCTGCTAAGAGCTAAACTCAGCAAGACTTCTTAGAGTCATTTAACCAATGAATTGATGTGGTATAACTTGGGAGCTAACCTCGAAGTTAAGTGAACAAGTTACAGGCAATTGATCAAGGTATTTAAAGCATCTCCAAGGCGGCAAGGCTCTACAAGACCCAGTTAGTACTGCTGTAAGTACTCTAATTGACCGTCTAACGGCCCTATAATCGCCTAAAACTTTTAAAAGGGGTGGTGGAGCTTGTCATTCAAGCCAGGTTGTCTCGTCTCCTTATCAACTCATTGTCAGCTGCGCCTCCGTCGGTATTTTTCGTCAGGGCCCTCGTCGTAGGGGCTGGGCAGGGATGTTCCCCTTTGAGTACCAGCGACGTGTGGTATATCTTATTCTAGCAATATTTAGTCGATATTATGCAGCTTGGGAAGGATCTGTGCTTAATATAATCTTTCCAGGTACCCCAACAGAGACTTGTATAACATTAACGGAACCCTGAAGATCGTGCCCACCTTTAACGAGTTCGTGCGGTTCCTGGTGGGGGTAGTGCCTCAGGACTACGACCCTCACTGGAAACCCATCCACCTCCTCTGCTCTCTCTGCCGCTACAACTACACCGACATTGTGCACATAGAGACATTTGTAGACGACTTCCATTATATCATGCAGTTGGTTCAAGTAGTTTCATGTTTGTTTGGCATATATACGTGTTTTTCACGATATAATGAAATATTGTAATTTTCTTTTCCAATATAACCTTTCTTTTCCTTGTGTCCTGGGCTCCAGTCCTGATGTTAATCTTGACGTACAGCGTGCTTGGCTTAAGGGGAGGTTTTTAGTTTGTTTGCTAGACCTCCAGCAAGTTTAAAATTACAGTACACTCTCTAGACCCTCTTTCAAGATAAATGTTTACATTTTTCGGCAGAAAAATGTCCCGGCCGAAGGCCAGTTCCTATTAAATTACAGGCTTAAATTACATCTTAAAATCTTAAAAGCAATGGGTTTAAAGATGAGGGAGAAAGGGGTCCAGAAAACAATTCCTCAAGTGGAAATTTACCTCCCCTTATTCATCTAGAAGGGTTGATAGCCTCTAAGACAAGTCCTATTCTAACTAACTAATCCTGTACTGTACTGTTCGCTGTAAGTAGGCGAGAAATCATGACCTCTAACCTCTTTAACTCAAGCACGACTAGAGTAATCGAGCTAATATGTCTACCATTTGGGAAGAGTCAGTCAAGGAATAGATATGAACATTTACAGCCAGTTTGCTCTAGCCCTTTTTTAAGTTACGGAGGATAGAGGTCATGATTTTTCGCCTACTTACAGCGAATAGACTATAACACTATGGTGATCTCTCAACAGCAAAACGGGGATCGACAGGAAAGTTGATAGAAGTCTGCTGACCTCCGATATACATAAGGGCATCGGCAACACCCAGGACCTGCTGGTGTCCCACTATTCTACGCTGGAGCCTCGGGTCCTTAAACTAATTCTTAAAGTCTACAAGGAGGACTTTATCTTACTAGGTTACGACCCCCCCAACCTCCTCAACCGTATATCACCCAATAAAACCATAGATTGGAGAGATTGATAACTAAAGTATGTTGTATTTTCCAGCTGAGGATATATTGCCATGTCCTCATCTTGATTACTCAGTTATTACGAACATAGTGTAGCGAAATATGGTGTTAGTTATGAACAGTTGGTAATATTAGAAAGTTGAGATATAGCAGTTTCATATTAAGTATCGAGAAATCAGTTGCTTAGGGATTCAATTTACCATCAGCTGGAAATAAATCGAGTATAGATATTTTATCCCTATACTATATATTTATCACACTATTCAATCAGCCTTGAAGGGGCACATTTAATGTGCTTCTGTTATTCACAGTTTAATAAATAATTGCTGTTTCAGATTAAATCTATAGTATATCACAAACTTAATTAAATTACAAGCGACTGATTATACAATGAAAGTGACCAACCTGGCACAAGGGACATGAGAACACAAGTGATTCATGTTAACCCTTTCAGTAGACCCTTTGATTGATAGAGATCTTTCCTAAACTGTATAAAATTGCCAAAGTTTAACAAGACTACAATTTAATAAACAGCGCCATTTTGCTGAAAGGGTTATCCACATTTGGACCAGACTTTTCAATGGATGCCTCCGCTTTGACAATCATCATATACCGTACTAAAATAAATCTAGGGTATGGAGAAAAAAATATATATATATATATATACAGTATATATATATACAGTATATATATATATATATATATATATATATATATATATATATAATCATTGGGTATATTGCTAGTGATTTACCTTTCTAACTGGTATAACATGGCTTTATTGCCACCAATATACCTGTAAATAGGTAGATTTTTATGGACACTTTTAAATACCCTTTTCGTTCTAATTATGTTTTAGTTTAGACATGTGTATATTTTTGGACGTATGTGATATTCTAGTCATACTTTTTCACGTTCAAAACAGTAGTGGGAAATTTAAGTGCGCTATCTCATCATGCTGCATTATGGTTGAGAACGGAAGATGTCCAATCAAATGATTGTGTCATATACTGTATATAAGAACATAATGAACAATGGAAATCTGCAAAAGGCATATACTGTATATATATATACTGGCCCACACAAGGCAGATCCCTTCATTGCCTGGTATTGGAGGGTACATTTATGGTAATACCCTCTGGTACAGTATACAGGGGTTAATATATATGCATTAATTACAATAATAGATTAGAACTATGTAATGTAATAATTCCTGGAAATTTACATGATTGTGGTGTGTTAAATGTGAAATGTTAAGACTGTCGACATCAGCCTATTCTTCTTCTTTGGTATTTGAAGGGTTGTTGAAATAAGGCTAATAATTACACTATATAATATACGAGTGTGTGTGTGTGTGTTTATAAACAGGCCTACAGTCATGCAAACTTGCCAAATTGTACTTATGGTATAAATTTAAAAAAAATCCGTACATAAATAACTCGTCTATGGATATTTTAAATTTTAAAATAGGCCTATTGGGGCTAAAAATTGGTCAAAATTAAAAAAATAATTATACCGTTGAAACCGCAACGGCGAGACTAATCCTAATATGTAATAATATTGACAAGTCAAAGTTCGACCAAAATCAAGGATTTGCCTGGGCTTAAACCCAAGTTTTTTTGGAAAAAAAATAAAAAAATCTATTCTGGGCGAATGGCTGGGCGAGAATGAAATATACGACTATGTCTAGAAGCAGATCGTCAAGAAAAAACGAATAGCACCAGTTAGAATTATCTAGGACTTATAGTTTGGGCTACAGAGGACTTTTAATATTTTTAATATAATTCATAATATTAAGGATGTAGCCTTATTTGAGATAGTCTTGACCCTTTGAAATTTCCAGAGATCCTTTCTAAACTGTCTAAATTCGTCTAAAGATGTTGCCTAGCCTTATTTTAGATAGTCTTTACCCTTTGAAATTCCCAGAGATCCTTCCTAAGCTGTATAAAATCGTCTATGGATGTAGCCTTGTTTGAGATAGTCTTTACCCTTTGAATTTCCCAGAGATCCTTCCTAAGCTGTATACAATCGTCTGAGGATGTAGCCTTATTTGAGAATAATTGAGATACCGGTAGTCTTTACCCTTTGAAATTCCCAGATATCCTTCCTAAGCTGTATAAAATCGTCTGAGGATGTAGCCTTATTTGAGAATAATTGAGATACCGGTAGTCTTTACCCTTTGAAATTCCCAGATATCCTTCCTAAGCTGTATAAAATCGTGGAGATAGTTTTTAGCCCTTTGAAATTCCCAAGGATCCTTCCTAAGCTGTACAAAATTGTCTAAAGATGTAGCCTTATTTGAGATAGTCTTAACTCTTTTAAATTCCCTAAGATCTTTCCTAAGCTGTTTAAAATCATCTAATAATATAGCCTTATATGAGATGCGTCCTTGTATTATGTATTGTTCACATGTGTGGGGAGGACCCTCTCACACCGCACTTGTAGACAAAGTAGAAAAGAAAGCCTTCCGCCTCATTAACTCACGTCCACTCACCATTTCTCTGCTGTCTCTCTCTCTTCGCCGCAATGTTGCATCTCTATCGCTATTCTATCTCTATTACAATAATCAGTGCTCCTCAGAGCTCTTTCAGTGTACTGTATACCGCCCCCATTTAGTAGAGCATGTAGCACCCGTCTTGCAACACAATCCCACCCCTACTCTGCGCAATTCTCCAACCCAAGGGTGAAACGTTATTCTCAGTCTTTCTTCTATTCTCTATTTAAAAGTTGAGCTATGGAACTCTCTCCCAGAATCATTCATTCCCTCTTCCTATAACATAAATTGTTTCTTTCAACTCTGGGAGAGGCACTCGCTACAGGCAGCTCTGCCTTTTGTCTCCATCACTCACATAGACAAAAAATATGGTAGCTAAAATAATTGAGATAGTTTATAACCTTTTAAAGGGTAGACATCCTTCCTAAGCTGAATAAAACTGTCTAATAGTTGCCAGAATATAATAAAAAGATGTCACCGGTACTGAAAGGGTTAAGGGTTCAAAGCTAACTCAACTATGCCTCTGACACCTACAGTTCCTTCCTAAGCTGAATAAAATCGTCTACTGATAGCCAGATTGGGCATTGAATTGCATCATAATTCTTTATCCTTTGAAGATTATGACGCATTTTGACAATATATTCTGGCCATCAATAAACGATTTTAGAGTTTAGGAAGGACCTGTGGGAATGAAAAGGGTAAAGACTATCTCAGCTAACCCTCTAACTTCCATATACCCTTCCTAATCTGAATACAATCGTCTAATAATAGTCAAGAAAACATAAATGAACTGCGTAATCGGATCCTGAAAGGGAGATGTGTTATGTCTTCAAATAGCTCATATTGTTTACACATTGAGGATTATGACGTGTTTTGACAATTTATTCTGGCTATTATTAGACGATTTTATTCAGATTAGGAAGGACTTGTGGGTGTCAGAGGGTTGATTGAGATAGTTTTTACCCCTTACACTGCTAGAGCGCCTTCTAAAGCTCAATAAAATCGTCTAATGGTAGCCAGAATGAACTGTCAAAATGCGTCATAATCCTCAGGGGGTTAACCCTCTGTCGCGCTAATAAGTCATGTCCCAGCTGTCATTACTTTTGGCTCGCTCTGTGCTGTATTAATGTCTGTCAGATGTTTATTAGGCTGGCTGGCTGGGTAAGTGTAGGAACATGTTGGTATATCTCACTTAAAAAGAAGAAATCATGTGTAAATATTCCTGATACCAAATATTGATCAGAACATAACTGGTGCCGAGATATCACTTATTAGGGCGACTGTACCGGTGCCGTCCTTTTTACTTTATTCTGACTACTATTAGACGATTGTATTTAGCTTAAGAAATTGTTGTTATATTGTCTATATGCTTATAGCGGAAGAGATGAGATACATGCCATATAGAAGCTATATGTATAGGCTTTCCATTGAACCTATTATCAACTTACAACGAACCTAAAACCCGCCTCTAATAGAACCGAAATAGTAAAGAAATAGGCATTTCCTCAGTTAAAACATCCAATTTTGTTGCTATATTGTCTATATGTTTATAGCGGCAGAGATGAGATACTTGACATAGAGCAGCTATACAAATAACCTTTCCACTGAACCTAATATCAACTTGCAACGAACCTAAGAACCGCCTCTAATGGAACCTAAATAGTAAAAAAATTGCATTTCCTCAGTTAAAACATCTAAAAAATTTGCTATATTGTCCATATGCTTATAGTGCCAGAGATGAGATACATGCCACATAGAAGCTATATGTATAGGCTTTCCATTGAACCTATTATCAACTTGCAACGAACCTAAGAACCGCCTCTAATAGAACCTAAATAGTAAAACAATGGGATTTCCTCAGTTAAAACATCCAAAATTATTGCTATATTGTCTATATGCTTATAGCGGCAGAGATGAGGTACATGCCATATAGAAGCTATATGTATAGGCTTTCCATTGAACCTATTATCAACTTAATCAACTTGCAACGAACCAAAGAACCGCCTCTAATAGAACCGAAATATAAAAAATGGCATTTCCTCAGTTAAAACATCCATAATTGTTGCTATATTGTCTATATGCTTATAACAGCAGAGTACAAACAAAGGAGTACAAAGGAAATCAAGCATCAACAGATCTAGTGACTCTTCTAGGTTGCTTGTCCTCCAAAACACTGAGGATCAAGTGTCCAAACAGTGGTTTAGAGTGGGTAAGGGAACATTGGAAAGGGAATTACTGCCCTGGAACTAATGTCCGTGGCAGGAATAGGAAGTTAGTAGAGGACAGATGGGTTAGTAACTGAGGGGGGGATATATAAAGTTTTTCATTTACAAACGCAGTCAGTCGCGGGTTTGATGCGAGATATTTGTCTAGGCGGAGTTTAAATGAATCAACGGTGATGCAGTCTATAACGTTTCGGGGAAGCCCATTCCACAAGTTGACAACTCGATTGAAGAAGAACTTCTTAGATTCGTGCGAGTTAAAAGATTTACCAATAATTTTGCAACCGTTTCCCCGCGTGTAATTAGATTGGTCGATAGTGAAGTACTTACTACAGTTCATATTGACGATGCCTTTGATGATTTTGAACACTTGAATTAAGTCACCTCTTAATCTGCGCTGGGTTAAAGGAAATAGATTTAATTCTCTAAGACGATCTTCATATGGTTTGTTCTTTAGGCTAGGTATCATTTTGGTAACTCTATGTTGAACTCGTTCTAGCTTGTTTATATCTTTTTGGTAATAAGGGCACCAGGATTGAACGCAGTATTCCAGAAGAGGGCGGACTAAGGAATTGTAAAGGGTTAGGATAACTTCTTTGGATTTATGCTCAAATGACCTGCCTATAAAGCCCATTATTTTGTTTGCCTTCTTAACAACTTCTGAACATTGTTGACTCGGTTTTAGGTTACTCGATATTGTTACTCCCAGATCGGTTTCTCTGTTTACATTCTTAAGCTGAGTGCCATTCATCGAATAGTTTGCTTTCTCATTTAGGTATCCGATATGTAGTACTTTACATTTATCCGCATTGAAACTCATTTGCCAAATTTGGGCCCAACATGACAATTTATCTAGATTGTGTTGCATATCGTCAACTTGTTCTTTTGAGAGTACGCTATTTGCAATTTTTGTATCGTCAGCAAATTTTGAGATTGTACAGGTGAGACCCTCATTTATGCCATTGATGTAAATTAGAAAGAGAATTGGTCCTAGTACCGATCCCTGGGGTACCCTGCTACTTACATTGGTCCATTTAGATGCCTTACCGTTTATGACTACTCTTTGCTTTCTGTTGCTGAGCCAATTTTCTATCCATTTCAACACACCGTCTTGTATTCCATGCGCTTTTAGTTTTAGCAGTAGGTGGGAGGGCTTGTCGCTTTGGCTCCGCTGCATGTCTGCCTGCCGAGATCGGAACCTCTCCTGGTGGTCAGGGGTCGGGGGAGTGCTGGAGCGACCTTGGTAACCCTGGTCTCTGGGTCTTCTCCTGGGTGACCTGGATGTGTGAGAGTTTGTGTTTTTTATCTGTGTTTATTTTTAGTTTTATGTTGTTTTTGTGTTTTCCCTGTTCTTGCTCTGTCTTGAGTCGGCTACCCCCAAAATGGGGATTGGGCCTGAGCATATAGATAGATAGATAGATAGATAGTAAACGTTTGTGGGGAACTTTGTCAAAGGCCTTTTGAAAATCAAGGTATATAATATCTACAGCTTTACTCTCATCGTAGAGGTTGAGGATATCGTGGAAGAAGTCTAAGAGGATTGTTAAACAGGAACGTTTTTTACGAAAGCCGTGTTGAGTATCTTTAAAACCCCTATTTAGCGGGCTAGGTGGTCTATTTGACCGTAGCGCCCAGCGGGGTGTTTTTACCCTAAATAGGGTTGTTTACATGATCATTTTCATGCCTAAATAAGACCCAGAGCGTAGAATAAGTATCTATCCCTGAAAGGGCGTAAACAGAGCTTTCCAATGACACCCGAACCATCCTTGTACGACCGCTGGTTGTCTTGCAACGACCATGCAACAAGAGTGCAAAAACCATGAAATTAGGTACTTTCCCTACATAATTCCCTGTGTAGCGAGTGAGAGACGGGAGGGAAGGGAGCGATACACCTCAGTTGGTCCACGGTGGTCGTGCGGTGCGGTCATAAGGTTGCTAGGCTCCTCACACCGCACAGCTCTCTCTCTCAGCAACATTATGTGCTGAAAATGGCGCACGACATAAGTTGTGAACCGCCAGTTAGTCCATATTTCTTTCACACGACATAAGTTGCGCGCCGCCAATTAAGGGTTAAGTATGTTATTTACCTCTAAGTGATTTACGAGTCTGTCTCGTATGACCGTTTCTAGCATTTTATATAAAACTGAGGTTAAGCTAAATGGACAATAGTTACTGGGTAGGGATTTGCTGCCTTTTTTGAAAATCGGTGTTACGTTGGCTAGCTTCCACTGATCAGGCATAGTTCCAGACTGCAAGGATTTTATTGAATAGTAATGTCAGTGGTTTGGAGAGCTCATCCTTAGCTTCCTTTAGAACCCTAGGCGAGATTGTATCAGGTCCAGGCGTTTTATTTACCTTGAGTTTATCTAAACAATTCAATACTTCTCTCTCAGTAACGGTGATATTGCTTAGAACATCTGAATTTTCAATCTGAATCGGCGATGGTGTAGGGATATCACTGAGGTCTTCTGTTGTAAAAACTGATGCAAAGAAGGTATTGAGGGTATTACTCATTTGTACTTCGTCTTTGGTGTATTCTCCATTTTCATCGACTAACGGTCCAACAGTTGAAGTAACTACTTTTTTCTTTCTGATATAACTATAGAATTCTTTCGGGTTTGTTTTACTTTGATTCGCAATATGTAACTCTAAGGTCTTTTTACTTTGCTTAATTAACTTTTTGGCTTTGCGTCGTAGCTCTACAAATTTCACCCGTTCTTCGTCATTTTGTGAGGATTTTAATATATCGTTAGCAAATTTTTTAGCAAGCAGGCAGTTTGAAATATCTTTATTCCACCATTTGGACTTATTTTTGTGGCCTGGACGCCGTATTTTCGATGGTATGCAGTCTTGCACTGCTTTTAGGTAAGTGGTTTCGAATAACTTCCAAGATGTATTTATGTCGTTATTGTTAATTAAAAAGCTCCAGTCAGTTTCTTTAAACATAGCTCTAAGTTTATGGAAGTTTACTTTCTTGAAATTAGGGACTTTTTCGATGCTACTATTTGGTTCGTTACGAGTAAACTTTAAAGTGACAGTTATCGTACGATGGTCGCTGTTACTGAATTCATCACCAACATTCAAATTCTCTATCAATTCTTCTTTTGTTGCAAGTACAATGTCAAGAACGTTATTACCACGGGTCGGCGTTAGAACAAATTGATAAAGCGAACTCTCTTGCAAGTTCGTATACAAGTCATGTCCGGAGTGTGAAGTAAGAGTATCGCCCCACTTGGTCACAGGTAAATTAAAGTCGCCAAAAATTACGGTATCTTGTGAGTTACTACATCTGCAATTTGTTCGTAAATTTCTCGGTCAGTTTGCACTGATTGAGCTGGAGGTCTGTATATTAACGCAAGTATTATTTTTGTACCTTTATTATTCTTTATTAGCACAAAAGATGTGTCGACGTTCACAATTTGAGGTTTTGACAAGAGGGTAGGGTTAAGACTTTCTTTGATATAAAGTAAAACGCCACCTCCATTTCGATTTATTCGGCTTTTCTCAAACATTACATAACCGGGAAGTGAATACTCTGCTAAAAAGTCTCTATCTTCTGTATTGAGCCACGATTCTGTTATGCCAATCACAGAAGATAGAGACTTTTTAGCAGAGTATTCACTTCCCGGTTATGTAATGTTTGAGAAAAGCCGAATAAATCGAAATGGAGGTGGAATTTTCTGTAAACACTAGCTCCTCTAAATCTGAAAATGTATTGCGTATGCTACGAGCGTTTGCATAGAAAACCTTTAAATTTGTTATTTTAGAACTCACGGAACGCTCTTTAATAATATTTTTGGTTCTTGTCGGATCTACATTTATGTTCATGGCTGTCCTCGGTCCTCGCTGTCTTCGGTCCTTATCGCTGGTGGTCCTCGGTTGCCTCTGTTTTTTGCTTGGCGTAGGATGATTTATGTCACTGCTGCTTCTTCTCGGATGGCGTTTTTTTATCCATGGCTGCGGACTGCTTCGTGTAGCAGACGACCCATGCGTGCTGAACCCACAGGGTTTAGATGAGTGCCATCCTTGCGGAACAGAGTAGGCTGGTTGTAGAAGTTGTCCCAGAGGTTGATGAATTCAACTTCTTCCCTCAGACACAAATATTTTAGTCGGCTATTTGTGCTGAAGGACTTGTCGTAGAATTTGTCAAGTGCGTCGATCTTGGGGAGAATGCCTGAGATGATGATATTCCTTGACTTGTTTTTGCAGTGCTGGATCATCTTGCGATATTTCTCCATCAACTCTTCGGATCTGGTGCGCATGACGTCATTTGAACCAGCATGGATGACAAAAAGGGTATTTTCATTTGCATCCTTTGTGGTATCTTCGAAGGCTTCCACAATGTCGTCCAGTCCAGCTCCTGGGATGCAAAATCTTTTTCGTCGATTTGGGACTCTGTCGCAGAAATCTTCGACCTGTCCTCGTAGGATGGAATCCCCAACGAGCCTGGTCTCTTCTGGTTCGTCTTCCATCTCTACCAATATCTCAAATCTGTTTGACATTGTGACTGGTAGATGAGACCTTTTCTGCGTTGGCCGTGCACCGTTCCTCACTGGTGTAAATCCGGAGACCTGTGGTTGCGGGACTCTGCTTACAGGTCGGGGAGAGGAGTGGTTCGAACGGGGGTGAGGGGTTGGTACTGTTCATGCTAGCAGGCTTCTTGCTTGAGGAGTGGGGGAGAGACTAAGATGAACAGGGCGGCTGTCCTGGTTTAATGTCGGCTCAGGTTCGTCAGAAGATGCTGCAGTGGCAGAGATGTGATACATGCCACATTGAAGCTATATGTATAGACATTTCATTGAACCTACTATCAACTTGCAACGAACCTAAGAACCGATTATAACAGAACCGAAATAGTAAAACAAAATGACATTTCCTCTGTTAAAACATATGAAATTGTACCTATATTGTTGATATGCTTATAGCGGCAGAGATGAGATACATGCGGTATAGAAGCTATATGTATAGGTTTTCCATTGAACCTATTATATACTTGCAACGAACCTAAGAACCGCCTCTAATAGAACCAAAAATTAAAAAAAAATTAAAGCATTTAATCAGTTAAAACACCCAAAATTGTTACTATATTGTGTAAGTGCTTCTATATGGTATATGCCTCATCTCTGCCGCTATAAGCATATAGACAATATAGCAACAATTTTGAATATTTAAACTGAGGAAATGCTATTTATTTACTATTTCGGATATTTTTGAGACTGTTCTTAGGTTCGTTTCATGTTGATAATAGGTTCAATGGAAAGCCTATACATATAGCTTCTACATGTCATGTATCTCATCTCTGCCGCTATAAGCGTATATACATCATAGCAACAATTGTTGATATTTTAAGCGTGGAAATCCCATTGTTTTTTTTGTTTTTTTTGTTTTTTTTAAGAGACAATGAACGGAGGAAGGAAAAACACAGATAAAACAAAAAGGTCCATGTGCCTAAAGGCATCCTCCATTCATAAAATGTTTGTAACAACTGGATTTAAACATTTGTAGATTGTAAGTTTGTGGAAAGCAATTCGAGGGAAGTGAATTCCAAAGAGTAGTAGCTCTGGGGATAAATGAATTCTGATAAGCAGAAGTTCTGCATTGTGGAGGAGAAAGTGTAAATTCATGGGCGCTCCCAGCTGCCCTAGTTCTACGGGGAAAGATGTGGAGAGGCGGCACAATTGAAGCAAGTTCCTCGGAACAATTGCTGTGAAAATATCTGTAGAATAATGCAAGGGATGCAACGTTTCTTCGTATGGCTAATGTAGGAAGGTCCTGTGTGATTGCAGGGTTATTGATTAATCTAATAGCTTTATTTTGAATTTTGTCCAACTGCCTCAATGCAACCACTCCACTTCCACCCCACAGAGGTGAACAGTAATCCATCTGAGCGCACATGACTTTTACATATTACGGCCAACTGCTCGTCAGTGAAGAATTCTCGAACTCTGTACAGGAGTCCCAGTTTTTTAGAGGCATTCTTAGCAATGCCTCTAACATAATGTGTCCAGCTCAAGTTAGTAGTTAATGTTACACCGAGAATGTCAATACTAGGGGAAGTGGGAATATTTACATCATTAAAAAATATATGGGAGTCAGTGAGATTCTGTCGGTTAGAAAATTGAATGTACTTGGTTTTCTGTGCATTAAAGGAAACTAGATTCTCTTGTCCCCATTCATTAATTCTAGAAAGGTCCTGGTTCAGAGAAATTGCAGTGTTTATTTTTGAATTTATAAGATCGGGTTGGGTGAAAGAATTGGTAAATGTGAAGGAACTGTGGAGTGTTGAGTCATCTGCGTAGGAATGTATTGGATTATGAGTGGTAGATATGAGATCATTGATATGAATGAGGAACAGAGTTGGGGCCAAAACTGATCCCTGGGGAACACCAGCATTTATTGAGTGAAATTGAGAATAAAGGCCATCTACCATTACACGTATTTTTCTGTTATGAAGATAAGAAGAAATTAGTGGAACTAATGATGCAAGGCCGTAGTGTGACATCTTCGACAATAAGGATTGATGCCAGACTCTATCAAATGCCTTTGATATATCCAGTGCTATTGTATGTGTTTCACCCTGTTGGTCTGTAGCTTGGTTGATTTGATGCGTAAGAAGGCAAAGAATGTCTGCAGTTGATCGACATCGTCTAAAACCATATTGCCTATCACTGATTAATTTATTATTCTCCAGATGCTTAATTATGTGATTATTTAATATAATTTCAAAAACTTTGCCAAGAGTGGAAGTTATAGCTATTGGTCTGTAGTTTGATGGATCTGAAGAGGCACCTTTTTTAGGAACTGGATGGATGTTTGCTTCTTTCCAGGGTACTGGGAAGCATGAGGTATGAGTACACAGACGGAAAAATTTTGCCAATACAGGAGCGAGCACCAAGGAGCAATTCTTAAGTACTATTGGAGGAATTTCATCTGGACCAGGAGCCTTATCTACGGAGAGATTCTGCAAAATAGTTTTGACATGTCTGGTGTGGATCTTAAGTGAGGGAATTTCAGGTGAATTAAAATTAAGTACAGGGACATCTTGATTTATTTCATCTAAGGTTGAGTTGGTGGAGAAAATATCCGCAAGAAGGTTAGCTTTACCTCGTGGGTCACTTACAAGATTGCCAGTCGGAGATTTTAATGGTGGAATGGATGAAGCAGTAGTGAAGTTGGATTTAAATGAGTTAAGAGTAGACCAAAATATTTTGTTATCATTTGGATTATTTAGAAGTTTATTTGCCTGCTTATGGAGAAAGTTTGATTTAGTTAGGTTTAATACAGTTTTGGCATGATTTCTGATGTTTCTAAAGTAATTAAAGGCTTCATGTGTTTTTGATCTTGTGTATGCATTGTAGGCTATTGCTTTTTGTTCAGTTACTCTAGCACAATTATGGTCAAACCATTTAGGTGAATTAGATCTTTTACTGTAGTTTTGATGAGGAATAAAAGTTTCCATTCCAATTTTTACAAAATCTTGTATGTGGCTCAAGGTGGAGTGTGCATCATTAGAAAAGAAAGAGGTCCAGGGAATATCAATAAAGAAACCTTGAAGACCCTCCCAGTCTGCCCTATCGTAATGCCATTTAGTCACCAAAACAGGTTCAGAGTGGGAAGGTGTGGTAAGTGATAGACAGGTGGCCTGTATCAGACAGTGATCAGAAGATCCAAGTGGGGACCTCACTGTAACATCATAATTTTCTGAATTGGTTGTTAAAAATAAGTCCAGTAGGTGGGAATTATGATTAGGATTATCTGGTACACGGGTGGGTTGGTTGACTAGTTGAATGAGATTAAATGAGTCTGCAAATAGCTCACATTCAAGATCAGCATCATCAGTCCTGGCTGAATGAGTGAGCCATTCAACATTATGGACATTAAAATCACCCAACACAGTGATTTCAGAAGAAGCATTTAAGTTGAGGACACTGAGTTGTGAGGACAGAGAATCAAAAAGACTTTGCTCTGGAGGAGTATTTGGGGAACGGTAGATGCAACATATGTATTTAAATTTACCAGCAGAAATTAATTTGTATATAGAATAATCAAAATAGGGACAATTGAAACTAGGGCAATTTCAGATTTTGCGAAGCAACATACACCACCTTTAGGTCTGAAATTTTTGGAGCAATTGATAACCTGGAAAATTAAATCTAGATGTGTCAGATGTGGATGTTACTTGAGTCTCTGTCAAAAAAAGGAGAGTAGGGGATTCTGCTTGAAGAAATTGGTGTACAGAATTGATGTTAGAGTGAAGTCCCCTTATATTACTAAAGAAATAGCTGTACTGACAAGCAGCTTTGGGACGTTGCAATGCTCTTGACACAGTCGCATGATGACGACCGGGAGGGCCCTGTGTCAATAAC
This sequence comes from Paralithodes platypus, assembly GCA_032716605.1. NCBI lineage: Eukaryota > Metazoa > Arthropoda > Malacostraca > Decapoda > Lithodidae > Paralithodes > Paralithodes platypus. The sequence continues at coordinate 27,991,799 of CM064482.1, forward strand.
CCAACCCTGCCGGGGGTGGATATCCGAGGGACCACCAGGTTTGCTCTTAACAATTGTACTGCCATATTTATAAGGTAAGTGTATGGTGTTACATGTATGATATGTAGTGGGAAGAGTAGTATTTTATGGATAGAGGATAGCGATGTAGGGCAATGTCGTGAAGTTGGATGTGTATGTTATATAAAGAGGGTTTTCCTGATACCCCTGATGTGTGAGGCAGAAAGATATGTATCCAGCTACCAAGGCCTGGGAGAGAAAATGGAATTCAGGCTATTCCCTGAGTCTCCCGAAACCTTGGCGGTAGTACTTCCCTGGGCGGGGCTGCCTACCCCTACTACCTAAGAACTACAATTTCGGTTCTATTAGAGGCGGTTCTTAGATTCGTTACAAGTTGATAATAGGTTCAATGGATAGCTTATACACATGGCTTCTATAAGGCATGTATCTCATCTCTGCCGCTATAAGTATATAGACAATATAGCAACAATTTTGGATATTTTAACTGAGGAAATCCATTTTTTTACAATTTCGGTTCTATTAGAGGCGGTTGTTAGGTTCGTTGCAAGTTGATAATAGGTTTAATGGAAAACCTATACATATAGCTTCTATATGGCATGTGTTTCACATCTGCCGCTATAACCATATAGACAATATAGCAACAATTTTGGAAGTCTTGACAGAGGAAATGTTATTGTTTTACTATTTCGGTTCTATTAGAGGCGGTTCATAGGTTCGTTGCAAGTTGATAATAGGTTCAGTGGAAAGCCTATACATATAGCTTCTATATGGCATGTATCTCATCTCTGCCGCTATAAGCATATAAACAATATAGCAACAATTTTGGATGTTTTAAATGAAGAAATGCCATTTTTTTTTATAATTTCGGTTCTATTATAAGCCTATACATATAGCTTCTATATGGCATGTATCTCACCTCTGCCGCTATAAGCATATAGACAACATAGCAACAATTGTGGATATTTTAACTGAGGAAATGCCATTGTTTTACAATATCGGTTCTATTAGAAGCGGTTCTTAGGTTCGTTGCAAGTAGATAATAGGTTCAATGGATAGCTTATACATATGGCTTCTATATGGCATGTATTTCATCTCTGCCACTATAAGCATATAGACAATATAGCAACAATTTTGAATGTTTTAACTGAGGAAATACCATTGTTTTTCTATTTCGGTTCTATTAGAGGCGGTTCTTCGATTCGCTGCAAGTTCATAAAAGGTTCAATGGAAAGCCTATACATATAGCTTCTATATAGCATGTAGCTCATCTCTGCCGCTATAAGATATAGACAATATAGCAACAATTATGGATGTTTTAACTGAGGAAATGCCATTGTTTTACTATTTCGGTTCTATTAGAGGCGGTTCTTAGGTTCGTTGTAAGTTGATAATAGGTTCAATGGAAAGCCTATACATATAGCTTCTGTGTGGCATATAACTTATCTCTGCCGCTATAAACATAAGAACGTATTGGGATGTTTTATTTAGGTAAATGACATTAACACTTGAATCGGGAACTAGGAACTGGGAAACTGGAACCAACTTCAGCCGGGTACACCAGAGGACACAGCCTGAAACTAGCCAATCCTAGACATAGAACATCCAAGAGGAACAACTTTTTTAACGCAAGAGTGGTTAACCAATGGAAAAGTCTCACAGAAGTAATCCTCATGAGCTAGAGTGTTAACACGTTTAAAAATAGATATGACAGGTATTAGACTATTAGACTGAGAAGAGGCACCTTTTATGAGCACTGACTCCCATGCTTCTTTAACTATCACTAGGTAAGCATCATAAATCATAATACACTTTAACTTATAATACACTCATAGTAGTATAGATACCTATAATATATTCGTTTTCTTTCAAGCTAGATTTCGGTGTCATAGAAAATAGTGGGTATAGGCCTATAAGGGGTAACAATAATATAGTTGAGCACTTTAAATGTGTTCCCTTTAACCCCTTCTATACCGGCGACGTACTTTTTATTTGATTCTAGCTACATTTAGACAATTTTATGAAGCTTAGTAAGGATAAGTGGTAGCTAAAAGGATTAATTGAGATAGTTTGTAGCCTTTTAATTGGTAGACGACCTTCCTAAGCTAAACAAAATTGTCTAAATGTAGCTGCAATCAAATACAAAATATGTCGCCGGTATGGAAGGGGTTAATCATTTTAATTTTTGTCTTCTGACTCTTTTTGGTAACTTTTTAATATTATTGTATATATTGTATTTTTTTGAGACATTTATTAGTATTAAGGTCGCAATATAATAGATTTCACAATTGTGATGAGTTCGGGGGCGATTTGAATCCTTCACTGGATTGGCGCATTAGTGAAGTAACGATGTTTGAACTGAAACTCTTACAGAATTTACCTAGCGGCTTACTTTGGTGATACATTCGGCTCACGATTTTTTTCTCAAAGGTTTATTATCACAAAATGGCAAGAAATACTGTCATGGAGAACGTAAGAATTCAGTTTGTGCACGAAATAGAGGAGATATTGGAAATGGCACCTGGCCTGGGAGGGAGATTCACCTGTGTACACCTAAGTGAAATTTCTGGGATCATTTAGTCATGGAACTGTGCTTTACCGTGACGTGAATGACTTATTTTGACTTTAATAGCCAGTCAACAGAAGCACCTCCCGAAGTAGTAGAGTATTTGACGGCAAAATGTCCTCCAGGGCAATTGATTAACAATTTATTTCCTCTGCAGTCGGACTATATCTTTACCTGTGCATACCATTGCCTCAATTTTGCTACATACATTTGTAGCCACCCCAATATTTCTGCAAATGATTTGGCTATTGAATATCCAATGGATATCACTGCAGATAATAAGCTGTTTATATTCTTCAATACGATTTCCCTGCCGACTACATTTCCCAACAGTATCAAGCTAATGGAATACCGGTATCGGGATAGATTTCCGGATTTTCAAAAGAATATAAGAACATAAGAAAATGGGAGTCTGCAAAAAGCCGATTGGCCCACACAAGGCAGATCCCTGTCACACCCAACCCCAATTATTTAAAAACATAAGGTCATAAGAGCGCGGGAAACTGCATATGGCCATGCTGCCCACATGAGGCAGCTCCCATTCACACCCAGCCCATATCACTCATATGGGAATCCAACTTATGCCTAAAGCTTTCAACTGTTTCTGAGCAAATTACTGTTCTGGGCAGCGCATTCCACAACTGTCATGTTAACAACTCTATTCCCAAACCAGTGCTTTCCTATATCTTTCCTAAATCTAAACTTATCTAACTTGAAACCATTTGAGCGGGTTATGTCGCCGTTCTTTACCTTTAATACCTCATCTATATCGCCCTTATTTAAACCTTTTATCCATTTAAATACCTCTATCATGTCTCCCCTACATCTTCGTCTTTCTAGTGAGTGCAAGCCTAAGACTTTCAACCTCTCCTCATACGATAAATTTCTAATATTATGTATCTTTTTCGTCATTATTATTTGGACTGCCTATTTCTGGTTTTCTGGTTTTGTCGTCCTGTCCCGAGACAACTGTTTCCCGGACGGCGAAAAAGGTCCGGGAAACAAAAGTAAAGAGGCTCCAGGACCAAAAGTTCTTTAGGGTCTGAGAGCTGGACATAGGCTAGTCATGCACTGGCCTTTAAAAAGATGATATCGCATAGTTCTCCACCCTCCCTCTCCTACGATAATTCTGCATGTCGTAATTTAAGTCACCCACAAACATAAATAAAATATAATAAAAAGGAAGAAGTTATTTGCGTGCCTTTTTGTTAAAATAATATTATTTGAGGCATATGGAAATTCCAATGATTACTATATTATACAAGCACCTTGTATAGCCATCTACTATATGATACAAACGTGAATAATCACAAGAAATCGTGATATACCGTTCATATCCTAGGTGTTACGTATTGTTGATGTTGTCAGTATAGCTCTGGCTCTAGTTCAGAAGCACCCACCAGAGGTCTCATGTGAACCCTTGGTTGGACGAGAATGGGACGGAGTATTCCTCATTCTCGAATCTATGATATTATTTGTCCGGTGGCATTTTTTCGTCACTTTTGATGACTCCTTTTCATTTTATTCTGGCTATCATTAGTATATTTTATTCAGTTTAGGAAGGAACTCGAGGAATCAAAGGGATAGGCCTACAAACTATCTCAATTAACCCGTTGATTCCCACAGATCCTCCTTAAGCTAAGCAAACACAAATTTAGTGGTAACCAGAATAAAAGGAGAAACTCGTCAAAGTTTACCGAAAGGGTTAACGTTATCTGGTGCGATGTCTTGAGGGTTATTATGATTATTATGTTTAATTATTATTGAGGATTTGAATTATGCCATTATCGAGCCATATATGTTTTAGTTTCCCCCTAGACACAGAAAAACGCCTCCCCAGACCTCTATCAAACTAAACATATATACAATATAACACTCCCCAGACCCCCTACAGTTCACATATGTTCTTTTCTCGAGCCGTGGCATAATCAGTAGAGCGTCGGCTGCTGATCAAAGGGTCGGCAGATCGAGCCCGCACTGTCAAAATGTTATAGGTAGATGTCAAGCCTGGGCAACTTGACCTAGCGATTTGTGACAAAGCCTAATATTCATGGCCAACCCTTCTCGGGAATTATGACGTCTGGCAATTTCCAAAGGCCAGTTTCTCTTACGTTGCAGACTCGCTATAGCTCGCCCAGAAAAATATTGATACCTTAATTGGGTGAAGCGTCTTATGATCGCAAAATACATTAGGTAAACTTAACCCCTTGAGGATTATGACGGGTTTTGAAAATATATTATGGCTGTTATTAGACGACTTTATTCAGATTAGAAAGGGTATATGGAAGTCATTGGGTGAGTATAGATAGAAAGAGGAATAAGGGATACAAATAAAGGCAATAAGGGAGATAGAAAGAAGAAGAGGATTGTGTGAAGGAGAGAGGAAGAGCAAGGAGAAGAGAGGAATTATACCCTGACTGATCCATCCCAAATGGTAGATATATTATAGGTAGCGCCAACGAACTTGACAATTTTCTTGACTCTTCTTCTCATAACTCAAAAGGGCCTAGAGCAAACTGGCTGTAAATATCCACACCTATTTCCTGGTGGGCTCTTCCCTAATGATATAAATGTCAGCTCGATCACTTTCCTTAATTTTGAGTTATGAGAAGTTAAGGGGCCAAGAAAATTGTCAAGTTCGTTGGCGCTACCTATAGTTTGATTACTCAAATCGTTTGGGAGTTATAAAGGTTAATGTTCAAGAGTTTTGGCCTACTTATTTGGAACTGTCTTGATAGCGTAATGCATACTGTATATGTGCGGAATTTCGATGTGAGTATCCTAGGTTCGAGTCCTTGGAATGCCACGTGTATTTGTTGATTTAATTAATTGGTCTTAGAAGTAAAGTTGATTGGTGAAAAAAGAATAGTACCGGTATGCCATTGTATTTTTTAGCCTTTACTATCAAATTATATATTTGTTTCAAGTGAGCTGCAGAGCAGCGGAGACACCGTTTTTACTATAGTCTATTCGCTGTAAGTAGGCGAAAAATCATGACCTAACCTCTGTAATTAAAAAACAACTAGAGTAATCGAGCTAATACTCCTACCATTTGGGAAGAGTCAGTCAAGGAATAGATGTGGAAATTTACAGCCATTTGCTTTAGCCATTTTTGAGTTGTAGAGGATAGAGGTCATGATTTTTCGCCTACTTACAGCGAATATACTATATCATATTTCATGCCTACCTGAATATCGGAGGTGTTGGTGGGTGGGGAGACGGCTTTCTCGTTTATTATCTTTCTTTTCTACTCAGTATTGCCTATGAACTCTGAATTCAAGTCCAAACTGTTTCACGGGGTTTCTGCACTCCATATATCTGCGTCACTCTATGTAACACTCTCTCTCTCTCTCTCACACACACACACACACTCCCTCACTCACTCTCACTCACTCCCACACACACACAGTCTCTATATCTCTGTCTCACTCACTCTCTCTGTGTATGTCTGAGTACTGTGTGAAGGTATGTGTGTGTGTGTCTGAGTACTGTGTGAAAGTGTGTGTGTGAATATGTGTGTGTGTGTGTGTGTGTGTGAAGGTGTGCGTGCGTGAGTGTGATGGGGTAAGTAGCCTATCAGGGGCCTACAACCAAATGCAGAGAGTCAGCTCTCCTTATTAGATCCTTCTTGTCTTCCAACCCAAGAAGGCTCTAACTGATTTAATAAAATTTTTATTAATTTCACCCCAATACCAAACACCTCCAATTAAATTAATGAAAGCATATATTATGTTATCCACCGGGATTCGAACCTGGGTTATCACACACAGATTTTTAAAGGTGAATTCCAGGGATGAAACCTATTCAAACTACAATGTCCATTGGGATCTGCTTGGTTTTAGGTATATGATACTGAAGAACTTACGTCAATGTGTTTTAACAACATAGAAATATAGCTTATCTAAATTATTTTATGTGGCGCGAACTGAGGTGTTTACCATGACGTCACTATGTTCAATGGCGGGAACTCTCGACATGGGAAATAGGTGAATCTGTGTTTTTTTTTTTTATGTGAGAAACTCTTATAAATTGTATGCATGTTTACAGCTCAACATTTGGCTTCACCACTGTGTGGTCAAGGGACCGCGATATATAAATTGAACAGAAAACTATACTATGATTAAGAAATAGGCTTTAAAAGCAACCTCCCTCGACTCTGGACCAGGATAAACACTCATAAACACTGCCTGTATGTTTAGTGTTGGAAAGATGGGATTATTTCTTGATGTGCACCACATTTTCAGGTCGTTGTTCGATCTTTCGCAGAGCTTGAGTATTGAATTGAAAGGTATTAATTACGAAAAACAGACCTGATAGTCCAGGACTGAATGTGTTGTTTACAAACTGGTTTTCCATACAATGGCGTCACTCCCGATCAGTTGAACTCGTCCAGCTGATCGCCGATATACTAGTATTTTTTTCTGGAGTTTAATGGAATTATATCGATATTGCCCATATACTGTACATATTACAGTATATTCATGCCAAGTTATGACCTTGCATTAATCTTCGGGTTATCGTTGTTGTTGTTGCTGTTCTCCAGGCTGTCTGGCCGAACAGCCCCAAGGTCCCGAGCAAGGCCAAGGCCATAACCGAGCGCCCCCACAGAGCCCTCCCTGCTTACCATTTATAAAGCCTGGGTGACCGAAGCCACTCCAAGGCGGGGAGCTGAGGAGGGTGCGGAAACGCCCGGGAAACCAAAGCCCCACCCAAGGCCCTGTGCCCCTCAGCAATTATAAAGGGAAAGTTGAGGGGCAAAGGAAAAATGTGACGCTTTGACTCCCAAGGTGTGGGAGGTGTGGTGGAGTGGTCTTGCCACTGGCCTGGTAATCCAAAGGTCCCGGGTTCAAATCCCGATGTATCAATGGGAAGATATTATTGGGATGGAATTTGTGCTGTACCTAGTATCAGTGCATTACCACAAGCCCACCGAAACGTCAATAAAATACCCTCATTGTTCCCTGATTAAATAGCACTGTATGAATATTCCCATATTCAAAATATGCTATAGGGGTGCAATGCCTGGTGAGTTATCTGCTCAACAGGTGGCGTTGTGTGTGTGTAAGTGTGAGAGCCCGAGTGTAGGGGGTGAGACAGTGAAGCACGGGAACGAGGTGGCTTCAGAGATGGGGTCGTTTCGGGCCATGAGTGAGCACCGTGCCTCATGTGAAGGCAAGATGGCAGGTGCTCGTTGTACTCTATGTGCTTCACATGTCTCACTCCCTAGACTGGAACAAGACCTCACGGGCTTCACTGTTCATTGTAAAGCGGTGAATGTTAAGGCTCTCAGCCTACGCCCGAGAGGAAGTAAGTTGGAATATAGAAAAAACAAAAAAACAAAAAATCTCCCAACCTCTAAGTTGGCAGTAGGGAGGTCAATCCACGGAAGAGACGCCGTCACTTGAGATCTAGAAAATATATAAGTAAAAGGAACAGTCAGAGTAAGCTATGGGTATGGCAGAGATCGCTCTGCTCTCACTCAGATAGACCAGCCCATCACCACATCGTTCACATGACTAGAACCCAATCTTCTCGGCATCAGCTGGGAAAGGCCCTAGAAAGCCGCCTTTGGCGGGGGGATAGCTCCCCTATTTCAACTCCTTTCAGGGTTGGGCACTCGCCTTCGTTTCTTCGTTCATTTCTGTAGTTCACCTTTAAACACTAACCATTACACCACCAAGACGATTAAAGGTTTATGCACAAGCCTACGACTAATTATCCATTCTCGAATACTGGATAGGCTATTAATCTAATCATGTACATACTCCCAACCGCGCTGTGGTAGCCAGCTAATGCTTAAGTGAGAGGAAAGAATATTCATGGGGCACAGATCATATAGACCGGCCTCGTTACGAAATATCCCTGAACCTACTGATAATCTATTTGTTATTTATTTCACCCCAACACCAAACACCTCCAATTATATTAATGAAAGCATATATGTGATCCACCGAGATTCGAACCTGGGTTATCACACACAGTGACACGGATTTTAAAACAGTAACCATTACACCACCAAGACCAAAGACGGTTAAAGGTTTATGCACAAGCTTACATTTTATTATCCATTCTCGAATACTGGATATTAATCTAATCATGTACATATTCCCAAACGAACTATGGTAGCCTAATGCATTATGTGAGAGGCACAGATCACATAGACCGGCCTCTAATACCAGCAGGCAACCAGGTTACCTCCACAACAAGAAGAAGTAATGTTGACACTCGGTCGCATATATATATATATATATGAGGCGCTCATTCGCGGAACGTGATAACCGCCACCTCTGGCAAAAGCCGTTATATTATCGCATTATATTGCCACAACCTTCTCGAATCTGGAGCCGCGGTAGGGAGCTATATTTGAGAATGTCAACATGGTTGAAAATCGCATAAAGTACGACGCACTTTCATCCGTGTTGACAGGGCGTTTGCCTAGCCCTAGTCTCTGCATCGCATAGGGTGATACGCGCCGCCCAGGCAGCGTGTGTTCAGCCAGCCAATGACAGCCCGGCTATGGTACCGCGTGGGCGCCAGCTCAGCCACTCACGGCGCGCGTTGCTCTCTGTTCTCCCGCCACAATACAGTCTAGCTCAGCTCTCACGCCGTACGGATCATTTACCTCGCACCTGGTGTTGTTTTTGTGCCGTTTTGACCGTGTTGCAGTGCTTCCCTGAACAATGAGTGATAGTGAGAGTGAGAGTGATAGTGGGAGCCCACCCCCACCTATAAAAAAGAGGTGTAACCCGGACAATTGGTCTGAAATAATCGCCAGGAACAAGAGAAATACTGGGAAGGAATATGTCAGCCGCCAAACAGGAAATACAGTGAATGCTAGAGTTATTGGGCCGCCTTGCAATGATGGATGCTACGATAAAATTGCTGAACCTATCCGCCAAGCAATCCACAATAACTTCTGGCAAACTGGAGATTGGTTAGTCCAGAATACCTTCATTCAGAAACACGTTCTGTCAGTGCCAGTGAAACGACGAAGAAAGCCTGCCGACATCAACAACCCTGGTCCCCATCGGTCATGCACCCGCAAATTTACTCTCTCCTACCAGTCTACAACTTATAAGGTTTGCAAGACAGCCTTCATCAACATTTTAGCCATAGGTAGGACAAGATTAGAGAATGCCCTGACCCACGTGAGTGACACTGGTACACCGAAGAGAGACGGCCGCGGGCAACACAAGAACCGTGTCACCATTGCAGGTCCTGATGCAAAGCGTGTGCACAAACACATTGCATCATTCCCCAGCGTTACCAGCCATTATAGCAGAGCCAAATCGCCCAATTTGCGGTACCTAGAGACATCGTTGAGTTTAAGCCGGATGTACCACCTGTATTCTACCTGGATGGCTGAGAATTATCCTAACAACAGCGTAGTCAAGGAAAGTTATTACCGGAAAGTTTTCAAAAGTAAAGAACTCTCCTTCTCACCACCAAATACTGATACTTGCTCGACCTGTGACCTAGCTAAGACCACTTTGAAACATGCCAGTAATGACGCAGATAAGGCAATCTTGCAGGCTGAACTTGATGAACACCTGGCGATGGCACGGCAGGCACAAACACTTATGAAGACTCTGGGGCAGGACAGGGACGATGATACTCGTGTCATAGCCTTGGACCTCCAACAGACACAGCCAATACCTCGTCTCACCACTAATGCTGCCTACTATAAGAAGAAAGTCTGGCTGTACAATTTATGCATTTCCAACCTCAAGACCGGTGAAAACCAGTTCTTCGTGTGGGATGAGGTAACAGGTGGGCGTGGCTCGGTCGAGGTGGGTTCGTGCATCAAAAAGTGGATCGAGAATGAAGTACTGCGTCATGGTGATTTTGGCAAGCTTATACTATTCAGTGACAATTGTGGTGGACAGAATAAGAACATTAATATCATGCTCTGCCATCTTTACGAACTGCACAGTCGCCGTCTTCAGGAAGTGGTCCATTATTTCCTCATCCCAGGACATAGTTACATGGCGTGTGACAGGGCTTTTGGGAACATAGAAAAGCGCTTCAGGGTTGAGGGGAACATCTATGATTTTGAACACTATATCAAGGTGATTGAGCGTGCGGTCCACGCAGGTAACAAGGTCATTCCCATGGTGAGAGAGGACTTTCTAAACTTAGACCTGTTGCAAAGTGTCATAACTCACCGTACACCCGCCAAGCCACTCCTATTCTCTGAATGTCGCCGATTCTGCTTTACTCTGCAATATAGGGATGGGTATCAGCTGTCTCGAGGCTACGAGGGGCCTCTGCATTGTCTCAGGCTTATGCCAGGTAAAGCCAAGTATGCTCCATCGGCCTTTAATCTGTCACGAGTGCCACTCACCCCCAAGTACCCAGCTGCCATCAAACTTCAAGCTGACAAACTCCAAGCCGTCCACGACCTGCTATCCTACATTCCGCCAATCCACTCGGAGTATTACCACGAACTTTTTCGTATGCAGAGGGACCTCAGTAGAGCAGCTAGACCAGCCTTGGACAACAACTCTGACTCCTCTGATATTGATGACAACCTGCAAGAGTATGCAGATGATAGTGACAGTGATAGCGACACTGCCTGACTACTCGGTGAGTATGAATATATAAATGTAACAATAGAATAGAGTAATAATGCATTTTAGTAAGGTCAAATTGTTAAACAATAGCAATCTTTACACAAGAACATTATAGTAACTAGCCATCAAATTCCTTCCTTAGATTAAAATTTTGTAAAATCATGTCCTTCCCAAGCTGAATAAAACATCCCAAATTAATTAATTAACATTAATACTAGCTTACTTTCTATAATAATAAATCAATAACATTAAAGTAGCAAAATTATTACTCTATTCTTGTGTTTTACTTATTCATTATTATTCACCATGTCTTCCTCCATTTTCTAATCTTTATTATCGCTTATTAATTTTATAAAATTATGTTTCTATTATCTTACCCTACTCTTCCATGTCTTATTATTATTCACTGATAATATTATTTATGTTTTATTGTTATACATTTGCTTTTTCTCAACGTTTCTACAGTATTGAATTGATATGGGGTTATAAAATCATGGGATTATTTCAATCACACTCACGTTACTATTAATTACAAGCAATTTATTTTTATTTTTTTTGTGGTACATGGCTAGATACTATTTTCCGAACATTTTGATAACACTGTCACCTCTCTCCTTAATCGGGTCTGATAGTTACAGCGTTTTATAAGTCGGCAAACTTCAGACGCGATTTATTTTGTATTTTATTTTGGGCAACTATCATGTTCTGCGATAAATTACAAGCAATTTATTATTATTTTTGTTGTGGTACGTGGCTAGATACTATTTTCCGAACATTTTGATAACACTGTCACCTCTCTTCTTAATCGGGTCTGATAGTTACAGATTTTTATAAGTCGGCAAACTTCAGACGCGATTTACTCCTTTTTTTATTTTGGGCAACTATCATGTTCTGCGATAAATTACAAGCAATTTATTATTATTTTTTTTGTGGTACGGGGCTAGATACTATTTTCCGAACATTTTGATAACACTGTCACCTCTCTCCTTAATCGGGTCTGATAGTTACAGCTTTTTATAAGTCGGCAAACTTCAGACGCGATTTACTCGGTTTTTTATTTTGGGCGGTCAACACGTTCCGCGAATGAACGCCTCATATATATATATATATATATATATATATAGAGCCGTAGCGGTCTAGTGGTGAGCACGCTCACGTGTGAATCTGCAAGACCCGGGTTCGAATCCCTGCCATGGCGGACATTTAGTGGGTGTGGTTGTTGTTGTTGTTGTTGTTCCCTAAGCTGCCTGGCCGAATAGCCCCAAGGCCCCGAGCAAGGCCTAGGCCATAACCGAGCGCCCCCACAGAACCCTCCCTGCCGACCACAATAAAGCCTGGGTGACCGAAGCCACTCCATGGCGGGGAGGTGTGAAGGATGCGGAAACGCCTGGGAAATCAAAGCCCCACTCAGGGCCCTGTGCCCCTAAGCGATTATGAAGAGAAAGTTGAGGGGCAAAGGAAAACTGTGACGCTTTGGCTTCCAATCTTGGTAGATTGGGAGGTCAATCCACGGAAGAGACGCCGTCACTTGAGATCTAGAAAATATATACAGTAATGTTTTTTTTCTTTTCTATATTCCAACTACTCCCTCTCGGGCATAGGCTGATAGCCTTTTACACTCTACCGCTGAACACGGTGAGGCCCGTGAGGTCTTGTTCCAGTCTAGGGAGTGAGACATGCGAAGCACCCACTCACGGCTCGAACCCAACTCCATCTCTGAAGCTGCTTCGCCCCTGCGCTTCACAGTCTCACTCCCCAGGCTCGGACCCTCACTCTCAGAATGCCACCTATTGAGCAATTAACTCACTAAAAGGAACAGTCAAAGTAAGCTATGGGTATGGCAGAGATCGCTCAGTTCTCACTCTGATAGACCAGCCCATCACCACATGACTAGAACCCAATTCTCTCAGCATCAGCTAGGAAAGGCCCTAGGAAGTCTGATAAACCAGCCCATCACCACATGACTAGAACCCAATCCTCTCAGCATCAGCTAGGAAAGGCCCTAGAAAGCCGCCTTTGGTGGTGGGGATAGCTCCCCTATTTCAACCCCTTTTGGGGTTGGGCACCCGCCCAGTGGGTGTGGTAGTACGTCCTAGCATGTTTCACATGCTTGCACCCAGTCAGGGGACATCCTGACGAGGTATACAGACTAAACACACATAACAAAACCACTTCAACAGCTTCCTCTCTCTCCAACACCCCTTATCCCCTCTCTATACACTCTTCAGAAAAATAGGAAAAGTAGAATGTAGATATGAGGTGCCGTTGTAAAGGCTTATCCCTCAATACCTTCATCTGATCTGGGGTGCGTTTGTAGACAGCGACCAAAGAACCCTGAATTTCGGTCGGTGACCAGTCTCACAAACCACAGTGACCGGTCTGCCAGTATTGGAAAAGTGTAGCCCTCCCTGCAATATTATATGGAACAAATTTTATAGATTTTACTAAAAAATAAATAGAGCGGCTCCAAAGAATAGAAAATAGTGTAAGTAGACAGATACTTGGGGCACCAAGAAACACGCAAGTGACAGCTATGAGAGGAGAAGTGGGCATATCAAGTATGAAAGCTAGAATAATGGAAGGACAACTAAAATACTTACAATATACATTGAGAGAGAAAGGGAATCAACTGCTTGGAAGAATAGTAGAAGTGATGAAGGAACAAAAACAGAAGAATAGATGGATAAAAGGATTAATAGAGGACAGACAAATGGTTGGGATTAAAGGAGGTATGGTAACAAACGAAGAGGTAAGAATGTGGGATACCAAACAATGGAAGAGTGAAATGGATGAAAAGACAAGTTTGAAAATGTATAGAGAATGGAGAAGAGAGATGGGAGGCCAAGATAATGTGTTTGACAATAGGGAAGCATCAGTGATACTGTTTAAGTGTAGAAGCAACAATATGAATCTGGGCGATAGAAAGAGATTTAGCAATGAGACGACTGAATGTGTAATGTGTGGACAAGAATATGAGGACCTGAAGCACTTTGTGTTACACTGCCCATCATACAGCGAGGTGAGAAGAATAAATCCAGCACTACAGCAGCCCTACCAGGAGAAAGGAGACATCATCATTGGCAACCTGCTCTTCAACAACGAGGCCATAGAAGAAAATAAAACTACTATCTACAAATTTTGGAAGATTCGAAATGATAAAATAATAGAGATGCAATAATATAAACAGAAAAGACCCAGACCGCAAGAAACAAAATACATCAGGAAGTGCCGATTTGAAGGCTATACTTCCGCCATACAACTGAACAAATTAAAAAATAACAAATCCACAGGTCCAGACATGTTGAAACCTGAGCTTTACAAAGCTTTTGTTCAGAGTGACATCTGCCTGGATCATCTGACAAATAGCTTTAACAAAATCCTGGAGGATGGTAACATGCCAGAAGAATGGAAACTGTCAAAAACAGTGATGATACCAAAGTTAGTAAACCAAAAGCAAACCAGCTGCGACCAATAGCACTAACTGATATATCTTACAAGCTCTTTATGACAACAGCCATAAAAAAGAAGATTGAAGAACATCTAAACCAGAATGGTGAAACCAAGGAAACTCAAAGTGGTTTTACTGATGGAGGCAGGATAGAAAACAACTTATTCTTGCTAAAATACTGTGTGGAGAAGAGTCTCCTAAATAAGAAGCCGCTAACAGTTGTATCTATAGATTTTGCAAAGGCATTCGATTCGGTAAAGAGAGGCAAATTAATAGAAGTACTAATGAAGTACAAAATCCACCCCAAAGTTATAGACACACTGGCGAACATAATATTATACACAGGAGATACTACAAAAATAAAGTATGGCGGCGAAAATTCAACCCTGAACATTGAAATAACCAGTGGTATTCGTCAAGGATGTACAGGGTCAACAACCCTGTTCAAGATTGTCACATACGATATAATTACAAAACTTGAATCAGAGGCTGACGGGTATCAAGATGACCTCTTCACCTTAAATGCCCTCTTCTTTGCTGATGATGGATTACTTTAGGCTCAGTCTCTACAGCAAGCACACGCTATGATTGACCTCATTACCAACATTGGACAAGATTGTGGCCTGAGCATCAACAAGAACAAAAGTCATACACTGATATATAACATGAGAGAAAAACCAGTAGAGATAAACAACATAGCAGTCACTAATGAAATAAAATATTTAGGAATAACAGTAACTGATAAGCGGAACTGTTTTAAAAAGTAAAAGGGTATATCATTCAAAAAAGCAAAGAAACTAGCAAACCTGACCTACCCAGTAATTTCCCAGAGCTGCAACAAACTACTGATTGAAAGACCTTCTGGAAGAGTATAGCACTACCATCGATACTGTACGGCTCCAGCATCCTTGGCTACACAAAAAGCGAAATCCAGAAACTACAGAGAATTGAAAACTCAGTATTTAGACAGATTCTTGGTGCCCCAAGGTATGCTCAGGTTGCAGCACTGAGGGAAGAAATCGGTGCTTCGTCCATGGAAACAAGAATCATAGGAGGACAGTTACAATACCTACACTATATAGAAAGTGAAAAGGATGAAGGATGTGAGCTTCTAAGAAGAGTACTGCGGGAAAGGAAGACATTCAAGAAGGACTACTGGATCGAAACCATCAAGGAAAACATAAATATCATAGGAAACTACAACCATATTAAGACTATGACCAAAGAAGAACTAAAAAGAAAAATAAAGACCTGGGATAGCAGACTGTGGAAGGAAGAACTAGCTGAAAAGTCAAGTCTTGAAATCTACAGAAAATGGAAGCAGAATATTAAAGGTGAAGACCAGCTTTACGACAACCGACCGTCATCAATAATCTTCTTTAAATGCAGAACAAACAACCTACCACTAAAAGACAGGAACAGACACCATGGAGGAGACACAGCATGTCATTTGTGCGGAGCAACAGTGGAAGATCTGAAACACTTCATATTATGGTGTACAGAATTCGAGGAAGAAAGAAAAGGAGAACCACTATTTCAGAGGCCGTACATCGAAGATGAAGACAAGCTGATAGGAGAACTGCTCTTTGAGGAAGAAAAAATCAATAAAACGAAGAATGTGATTTACAACTGTTGGAGAAAAAGGGAAAAGAAGCGTAAAGAAAATCAGTGATATATTAAAGGAAATATGAGCACGACACAAATTGACACAAATAGACACAAATTGAAATTGTAATTGCAATACAGTAGTTATAAAATCATAAAACCTAGGAAAGTGCCGTTGTAAAGGCAAAATCTTTCCGACCTACAACTACTACTAGTGGCTTGTAAACAAAGCTGCCTTGTTACCATGGTAACAAGGCAGTTGAAGCATTTCCACAGATTATGGCATACCAAGTACCATTTGAGGGTTATCTTGCTGCACAAGCCCCTCAGCCAGGACCTCTCTCACATCTGCTCTCACAGCTCTTGGCGTCAGTGACTTCTCCCTCCCCGTCCTGCTAGCTGGTGTTGGGGTGCCGGAGGCTACTAAATCCAAGGTCCTCCTGCTTACGAAGAAGTTCCTGAGGTTGGCGGGGCGTCTACGTCGCCTGCGGGGCATGGGTGCCCTCCCCTGAAATCTACGATGTCCACGTCCTCCCTGTGAAACCTATCCACCCTGGGGTCCTTTCCGCCCGGGTAGGGTGACATAAACTTCACAGTTTCACTACCCTATATCCTCAAGAAGAAGAAGATCTTGCTGCACAAGGTGTCTTAGTCCTTGAATTAGCCTACTGATGATGATCCGGAATTGGAGGCTGCTGCAGTTATTGCGCACCGGAAATTCGGGAATCAGGAGATGTAAAGGGATGAGGACCCCATTCAGGCTAGACGGCGTGAACCAAGAAGGGTGTTGAAATATGTGTGCCTCTCTATAGCAACCAAGGATTCAAGTCCCATTTCAGAATGCAAAGGGGAACCTTTGAGGTAAGATTATTCATAGGCTAGCAATATTCTATATAACGGTAGCAATCTATTGACCCTACATATATAATCCCAAATATATAGCGAATTAACCCCTTCTGTAGTCTGTACCGACGACGCTTTTGTATTTTATTATAGCTAGCCTACATTTAGACAATTTTGTGTAGCTTCAGGTGTATCTGTGGTAGTATTATGGGTTAAGGGAGATAGTTCGACTGTTGGAAGCCTTTTAATTTACTGTAGACCCTTTCTAAACTGAATAAAATTGTCTAATGGTAGCCAGAATGAAGTACAAATGACGTTGCCGGTACAGAAGGGGTTAAAGCGGGAAGAGTTACGGTAGAGCATATTACCTTATTACTTTCTTTGTTCATTTTATGTTACATTAGTGGAAGCTAGGTTGTGATAGTAGGTTAGGTCATTGCATTAAATATAATTATATATTAACCCTTTTGCTGTGGCTATTTTTGGGCTATTTAGGGCATATTCAGGCACTCCTGAATGATAAATCAAGCATCTGCATTAAATGAAGTGTATTTTGCCGAAAACTAGACGAAAATAGCTTAAAAATTACACCAGAACGGGCCCCGTACGTGGTCTGGTTCACCTACAGTGGTGCCAGTGAAACGCGGGAAACCCGCTATTTGGTAGCACACGCTCGCTTGGCTACACTGCTGTGAGACACAGAGAGAGACCCGCGCGAGACACATTGTACCTCAGTGAGCCGCTCGCTGCTCTGAGGGTCGGAGGTGGGCCCCTCACGCTCCCGCCCCCTGACACTTGATTTTTACGGTTTTTACAGGCTTTTAAAGTCTGGAAATTGCTGTAACTTGCCAGGACATTCCAGAACATCACCCGCAACGAAAGGGTTAAGGCTAGCTTGTGTTGATTTTGTTCCCTTAATATTGATTTTTAAGTGCGATGTAGTTTTTATGTTTCCTTAATGATTGTTTTTATAGGATAGGCCTAATGAACCTTACCTTATAATAGGTGCTCACTAGAGGCACTAGCCACATCATAATCATTGAAAAAGGTATTACATTTCGTGCACACTTGTTGATGTTAAGCGTCATTCTTTGTTTATATTGTGCACCCACCCAGTACTGTGCAACCTGATTGTACTCCTTGGTACTTCGAATGTAACGCCCGTGATCTGGACTCGTCAGCCGCAATGTAATGAGGTTGAACTTATAACTATGTTCTCTGCAAAGGTCTCGTCATGTGCTAACCAGTGGTGGGTTTTGTTTTAAGCCATGTCGAGACCTCCATTTAATATGTAGTATCAATGAGAGAAGTTGATAGATAAGACAATGGGAGTTCAGAGAGAGAGAGTGAGTTAGGCTTCAGGGTAGGTAGCGCGCCGACAGCCGGCGTGGTGGTTGCAGACAGAGGCTGGTTGGCAGCCTTGGCTTATAGCTAGGCGCGATGGGTTGGTGGTGTCCATTGTTGCCTGCCTGGGCTATGCCCATGTGTCGTACAGCACATTGCCTGGAGGATGGCTGCGTGGTGTTCTATGATCAGGTTGCCTAGAAACCTTTGAGATTCTAACATCCCTTGCTCTCTCCCCCATTTCTCACGGTTGCACTCTTTCTCTCTGACGACATTACTCTCATTTCATTTCTTCTCTCTATTTAAATGCATAACCTTCTCTTGAGTTCCTAAAGGAGTTTCAGCACTCACCTCTCGTATTAATCTTAGGACAAAGCATTATATTTACATGTATTAGATTTAAGGGGTTAATGTGAACGCGATCTTCTTGATGAGGATAGTTGGTGAACATTCTACATGTTCACGAGTTATATGCCCGCTCATCATCCCTATTGTGACTAGACTGGTGCCATGTGTAAGAGCATCCACCATGCAGGAGTTGTCTGTAGAGGGACCGAGGACTTAGCCTTGATGAATACCGAAGCGAGCCAGTGAGTGTAGCACCGAGACTACAGCTCGCTCGTAGTGCCGGTATAGTAGAGTAACGTAATTTATCTGTCCTTGTGTTCTCTACAGTCTTCTCCTGGGTTCTCGCTTTCGGTGCTGGGACTCGTTGTTCCTGTGACTTGGCTGCTAGAACACATGGGGATGATGAGTGGGATATCTTTATTACTATGCATTGCAGCTCTCTTTAACACCTTACGAGCGGCCTATGCGGTTTATTATGTGTACCCCGCAGCGGGGTGTTTTTAGCCAAAATAGGGGCTGTTTACGTGATCATTTTCATGCCTAAATAAGACCAGAACGTAAAAACAAGTACCTATCCCTGAAAGGGCATAAACAGAGCTTTCGAATGACACCATAACGATCTCTGTATGATGGATAGTTTTCTTGCAATAACCGTGCAGACGCGACAAAAAATTGTGCAAAAAGCAGGTAATTCGGTACTTTCAGTACATAATTGAGTATGTAGCGAGTGGAGAGAGGGAGGAGGGAGCTGAGATTTGTGTCAGTAGGTTCGCCGCGGTGGTCTGGAGCAGTCATACGCTCGCTAGTCTCCTGCCACCACTTGTCTCTCTCTCTCAAGCCACATTACGTGCTGAAATTGCCACTCGAGTTATGTCGAGCGCCGCCACATAGTCAAGCTTTATTTAACTCGACTTATGTTGCTCGCCGCTAAATAAGGGTTAAGTATATATCTATAACACTTTACAATACACATTACTCACACACAAGACAACACTATTAATACTTTCATGTATCAATTAACTGCACTGTCGTTTTGCTGCTGTGTCCGGAGTTCTGTTGCGTAGGGCGCATACGGACTCGGAGGGGAGACAGAGTGAGAGAAGCGAAGTAGCCTATGCGGTAGTAGGCTACCGGCGCAGTACTGTTGCCTGCAACCTTTTAGTTATTCCAAGTATAGATTCATTATTATAATAAGTGACTACTATTTATGTTCCTCCCATGTGTATTATTAGGTATCTACTGGATCATGAACATCTTGTATGCTACATGCTAGTGCATGTTAGTAGGGGACAGTTAGTGTAGTGCACGCGCTTTCAAGTAGGCGTGTACATTTGTCATTTAGCATTTCACTGTCATACCTTTAGCCTGCTTCTATTCTACATTATTAGAGGCTTAATATTAACGTAGTTTCTTGAGTATTGCATTTCTTTAATAATAACGTAACCTATAAATGTCTGAGGGAGTTTAGCCTCATAGCCTACCCCTGTTGTACACTTTCGCCGAGTTAAGGTACCTCGTTACCGTAGACGATAACTCTGTAGGGCGTTGGTGCTTTTGTTGTCTGGAGCATATAGTATTTGGGACTGGAATCGAGCGTGTCGTTGTCACTTAAGCCATTTCTGTCCTACGATCAAGAATCCCGAATATGTATTGCCGATCCAGCCGTAACAAAATGGCGACCTTGCACAAGATTCAGTAGTATCCTATCACATGTTTTTTGGAGAACTATTCTATGCTACCTAGTAGAGCTGGCTAGAATTTTCTTGCATATTGGAGGAATTTTTATTGTGTCATTATTGTATTGGTGGACTTGCAGATTGTTTCGTTAGTGTCTAATAGTAGAGTCATTCAAGCATCTTTAACATTTTGTGAGTCGAGACTGCAATTAGTAATAAGCACTGACAGTTAGCCCAAGAAGAATTTGGTGGCATGTTTGTTGGGTGATGGCGATGGGGCGGTGGGTGGAGTGGGGTCTTGGGGGGTTCCCTCCAAGCCTCCATTCCACTCTACCCCTGAGCTGGGCCCTCAGCCAGCGAGTCTTAGCACGATGCAGCAGGAGGGTTCTCAATGGCAAGCTGGCTTACCCGTAAACACGTCTCGGTGTGGATCCCCCATTTTGTGCTCTCCCCCCCCAGGCCTGTCTCCTGAGATGTTATTTCAGCTAGAACTAGCTAAGCTTAAGTTGCGAGAGAGTCAACAGGCTAGTATAGAACGGATTAAGCTGCAGGAGACTCAGATACAACAGGCTAGTATAGAACGGATTAAGCTGCAGGAGACTCGGATACAACAGGCTAGTATAGAACGCATAGAGGTTGCTAGAATCCAAGCCAATCAGGATGCAACCAGGTACCAGGCTGAAATGGATGTCGAGAAGTCTAGAGTAGAGACCACGGGGCGTCATCTCGGTGGTGGGCACCGGGTTACAGACTCACTTTCGCATTTAATTAAGTTAGTACCCGCATTTGATGAGTTTTTTGCTCGTTTCGAAAAGAAGTGTCGTGAGTATGACTGGCCGGAGGTTAAATGGGCAGCATTAGTTTCATCATGTCTAGTGGGTAAGGGGTTGAAAGCCTACGATGCACTGTCACTGGACGAGAGTGTCGTGTATGGACTGGTGAAGGAGGCTGTGCTCCGGGCCTACGAACTGCAACCCGAAACTTATAGATTGAAGTTCCGTGGCGTGAATAAGAAGAGCGACGTCAGTTTTATGGAGCACGCACGGGACTTAACAGATGCATGTAATAACTGGTTTCAGTCCGAGCACGCAGAGTCGGCTGAGGAAATTAAGCAACTTTTCTATCTGGAACAGTTTTACAAATGTACTGGAACCGATCTAACGCTGAACATTAAGGAAAAATGTCCCAAGACAGTAGAGGAGGCTGCCAAGATGGCAGACCTCAGATTATCATTGATTCGTGGTTGCGGGGCCGCTCAGAGGGCTGAGTCAGGGCAGAAGGGGCGCTATACCCCACCCACCAGAGTTTTCGATAATAACAAATCCTATGACACACATAACCACACTAAAAGCATTGCACCTAATAACACCTACAAACACAAGCCTCTCCCGTTTACTAAAGGTCAGGCCCCTTCTTCGCCCGCACAAGGGAAGAAGCCCATTGGGGATGTGAAATGTTACAAATGTCAGAAGCTAGGCCATTATTCACGTGAGTGCCCTAGTAACACTCCCGCTAAGCCAGTGTCATTGGTTCACAGTATCGGTGTGTCTCTGAAGGCTGCAGCAACTGCCCGGGGTAGGTTGTCAGCAGGTGAGGCACACGCGGTAAAGAAGCGTACGGAAGGCTCGACACCTGTCCGGGACACTTTCTGTAGCCATCGGGGACACGGGTTTGTGAGCTGGGGGAGTGAACTACGGAGGGTT
This sequence comes from Paralithodes platypus, assembly GCA_032716605.1. Taxonomy (NCBI): domain Eukaryota; kingdom Metazoa; phylum Arthropoda; class Malacostraca; order Decapoda; family Lithodidae; genus Paralithodes; species Paralithodes platypus. Next base: position 28,013,920 of record CM064482.1, read on the forward strand.
GACTTGCTGAGGGATACGGGAGCTTCGCAAAATTTGTTGAGGAACTTCACAGGGAAACCGATAAATGCGGCCAGAGTTGTTGTGGTGCAGGGTATAAATGCTACGAGGTCATACCCACTTGTGAGGTTGGAGTTGAGAGTGGGAGAGGTGTGCAGGGAGCTGGATGTAGGGATCGTTGAGTGTTTGCCAGTTGAGGGCGTCGACCTTCTTCTCGGCAACGACTTTGCGGTGCCCACTTACGGGACTCCACCCTTAGTCGTTGCCGAGAGGGCGGCCGACGTGGATGGTGAGAATCGGGAATGGGTTGGGAGGTGCCAACAGGATGAGATGGCCTGTGTGGTAACCCAATCTCGCTCTGCGGCTCCTGCACAGCCTAGCACTCAACCTCGGGGACAGTGGAGGAAGGATCAGGAGAAGGTTGCTAAGGGCAGGAAAAGGGACATTGATTCTGCTGCACTTCTCGGTGATTCGGTACTTGGACCTATAATAAACACGGGAGTTGACTCTGGCCCAGATATGGTGTGTAACAAGGCAGAGTTGGGTAAGACTTCGCGTGAGGCAAGAGCTGTAGCGAGAGCCACTAAGGCAGTAGAGCCTACTAGCCGGGGTAATGTCTTATTACAAAACCATCTTGAAGCATTGACGCCCGGGGACATAAGTGAGCAGCAGCTGCAAGACGCTAGCCTAGCTCGTTATAGCAATGGTGCCATAGAGTTGGATGATGGGGATGCGAAGCCGGGAGATTTCTTTAGGCTCAACAGGATATTGTACCGCAGATTTTTAGACCCCAAATCGAAGTGGGAGGGCGGTGCGAGGGTAGTAGACCAGGTGGTTGTTCCAAATAAGTATAGAGAGTCCTTATTGTGTCTGGCGCATGATGTGCCGGTGGCGGGTCATTTGGGGGTAACAAAAACATTGGCGGCATTGGGCAGGTTTTTCTGGTGGCCTGGGGTCAAGGCTGATGTCTGTGCATGGGTGGCTGGGTATGCGACCTGCCAGACAACGAGGAAGCCTAACCAGACAATCCCGAAGGCACCTTTGTTTCCCATACCTGTCACCGGGCCTCCGTTCAGCAAGGTTGTAGTAGATTTGGTTGGCCCTTTCCCGCCTACTAGTAGTGGCAATAAATTCCTGTTGACAATCATGGATGTGGCTACGAGATACCCGGACGCATACCCCATGAGAAACGGCTCGGCAAAGGCAGTTGTTAAAAACTTATTATTGTTCTGTTCCCGCTATGGATTTCCACGTGAGGTGCAGTCAGACCAGGGGAGCAATTTTACATCCAAATTGTTCAAGCAAACCCTTCAGTTGCACGGTATATGTTCTGTAGTGTCGTCAGCCTACCATCCCGAGAGTCAGGGAGTCTTGGAGCGGTGGCACTCGACCCTGAAGAGTATGCTACGCTGTTACTGTGCAGAACATGACACTGATTGGGATTTGGGTCTGCCGTATGTTCTGTTCGCTGCACGTGAAGTCCCAGGAGAGAGCCTGGGGTTCAGTCCAAATCAGCTAGTCTTTGGCCATAATGTGAGAGGACCTTTAAGTATGGTGAAAGAGATCTGGGAGGGCGAAGAGAAGCCGGGGTCTGTACTTAAATATGTCCTTGAGAGCCGGGAGAGACTTATAGGATGCATGGCAGCGGCAGGTAATAACTTGGTTAATGCACAGGCGGTCATGAAGCACCAGTATGACGCCAAGGTGAAGCTTCGGGAGTTTTCGGTGGGTCAGGAGGTAATGTTGCTTTTACCTTTGCCTGGACACCCCCTTTCTGCCAAGTTCATTGGGCCGTATGTGGTGGCTAAGAAACTGTCCGACCTTGATTATCTCGTTGCAACACCTGACCGTAGGAAAAAACATCAGTTATGTCATGTTAACCTCATGAAAGAGTATGTGAGACGCCCCTCAGAGCCTCTCACTGTCCCTGTGCTGGCCTGCAGCGGCCAGGGTGGAGAAGGAGGTGGGGACAGTCATGCTGCTGAGGAGGATAGCTGGGACTGTGTCATTTCCGCGGAACAGTGGGCGGGGAATACTGAACAAGAGGCTAGGCAAGTTGTAAGTCACCTGCCTGAGCACCAGGGTGCTGCTGTCCTAGGCCTGTTCAGGTCATACCCCTCTGTTTTCGCCGAACACCCAGGTCTCACTACTAAGGTAACGCACAACGTGGACGTCGGTGATAATGTGCCCTTCGAGTCAGTGCCCTACCGTGTGCCCCCGGTAAAGTTGCCAGCTTTACGGGAGGAGTTAAAGTACATGGTTGAGAGAGGGATGATCACTGAAGGTTATGTGAAGTGGACATCACCCGTCACGTTGCAGCCAAAACCTGACGGCAAGGTGCGGTTCTGCATAGATTTTCGTAGGCTAAATGGCTTGACCACTACCAACCCTTACCCTTTGCCTCGAGTTGACGACAGCGTGGACAAGATAGGGAATGCAAAGTACCTTACTAAAATTGATCTTGTAAAAGGCTACTGGCAAGTACCCCTGTCGGACCGAGCTAAGCAAGTTTGTGGTTTTGTGGTAGATGGCAAGACCTACCAATGTAACGTAATGCCTTATGGGCTTAAGAACGCACCTGCCACGTTTCAGAAGCTGATGAACGATATTTGTGACGAAATCCCTAACTGCACGGTCTACCTTGATGACGTGATAGTATATGATGACGATTTTGAAAATCACCTAAGGCACTTAGAGACCCTGTTTAGGAAGTTGCACGATGCTGGGCTGGTGGTGAACCTGAGGAAGTGCGAGTTTGTAAAGGCTACTGTGCAGTATCTTGGCTTTGTGGTCGGGTTAGGCCGGGTGTGCCCCCCCCTGAGCAAGATACAGGCTATCAATATGTTTCCCAGGCCCACCACTAAGCGCCAGGTCATGCGGTTCCTAGGTATGATAGGCTATTATAGGCGCTTCATCCGGGGATACTCTACTGTCTTAGCACCGTTAACTGATCTACTGTCGAAGTCAGTGAAGTTCTGTTGGGCTGCGGAGTGTCAGAGGGCTTTCGACCTAGTCAAGCACCTGCTGTGTACACATCCGATTTTGAGGGCCCCAGACTTCTCCAGGAGTTTTCAGCTGGCGACTGATGCCAGCGGTGTGGGTGCCGGGGCAGTGTTACTGCAGACTGATTCCGAGGGCTTGGAACACCCAGTGAGCTTCTTTTCTCGCAAGTTTAATTCGGCACAAAGGAATTACTAGACTATAGAGAAGGAGCTTCTGGCTATCGTTTTGTCGCTCAAACATTTCGAAGTTTATGTTCCAGCCTACGGCCCGGTAGTCACGATTTATACGGACCATCATCCCTTGAAATTCCTAAATCAGTTTCACAATCGGAATATGCGGTTGACCAGGTGGTCCCTAATGCTCCAAGAGTATAATCTCAACATTCAGCATATTGCCGGGAGTGAGAACGTGATAGCAGATTGTCTATCAAGGGTTGATGATCCAAGATAGTCGTGCACGGTGTGTGGGTTGAGCAGGAGTAAAATTAGGCTATCATAACGCCGTCCAAAAAGATTATAAAACAATAAAATAAACGAGAAAACTTTTTTTTTTTTTAGTTTTGTAAGTCTTTATTGTTGTAGCATGATGCATGCGATATTGTGTTTTATGTATAATTCACACTTCAGTTGTTGTGCACCTTTTGCAATTAGGGGCAGCTAAGGGTAGCAGGTCGGTTGGTTGCCTGTCAGATTTTGATAATGCTTCTAAGGTCGATTATCTAAAATCTTGGGGGGGCTGTGACGCACCCAGTGCTGTGCAACGCAACCTGATTGTACTCCTTGGTTGACTGTACCGCCCGTGATCTGGCTACCGTCAGCCGCAATGTATATTGAGTGTGACAACTTATAACTATGTTCTTTGTATCTCTGCAAAGGTCTCGTCATGTGCTAACCAGTGGTGGGTTTTGTTTTAAGCCATGTCGAGACCTTCCATTTAATATGTAGTATCAATAGAGAAGTTGATAGATAAGACAATGGGAGTTCAGAGAGAGAGAGTGAGTTAGGCTTCAGAGCAAGAGGGTAGCAACGCGCCGCGCTGCCGGCCGGGTGGTTGCCAGACGTATGGACTGGTTGGCAGCCTTGCGCTTATAGCTAGGCGCGATAGGGTTGGTAGTCCATTGTTGCCTGCCTGGGCTGTGCCCATGTTGTCGTACATCACATTGCCTGGAGGCTGGCTGCGTGTTCTATGATCAGGTTGCCTAGAACCTTTGAGATTCTAACATCCCTTGCTCTCTCCCCCAACTTCTCACGGTTGCACTCTTTCTCTCTGACGACATTACTCTCATTTCATTCTTCTCTCTATTTAAATGCATAACCTTCCCTTGAGGTCCTAAAGGAGTTTCAGCACCCACCTCTCGTATTACTCTTAGGACAAGCATATATTTACATGTATTAGATTTAAGGGGTTAATGTGAACAGCGATCTTCTTGATGAGGATAGTTGGTGAACGTTCTACATGTTCACGAGTTATATGCCCCGCTCATCATCCCATTTGTGACTAGACTGGTGCCATGTGTAAGAGCCCGACCATGCCCAGGAGTTGTCTGTAGAGGGACGAGGACTTAGCCTTGATTTGCATACCGAGCCAGGAGCGAGTGTAGCACCCGAGACTACAGCTCGCTCGTAGTGCCGGTATAGTAGAGTAACGTAATTTATCTGTCCTTGTGTTCTCTACAGTCTTCTCCTGGGTTCTCGCTTTCGGTGCTGGGACTCGTTGTTCCTGTGACTTGGCCTGCTAGCTAGAACACATGGGGATGATGAGTGGGATATATCTTTATTTTACTATGCATTGCAGCTCTCTTTAAGTATATATCTATAACACTTTACAATACACATTACTCACACACAAGACAACACTATTAATACTTTCATGTATCAATTAACTGCACTGTCGTTTTGCTGCTGTGTCCGGAGTTCTGTTGCGTAGGGCGCATACGGACTCGGAGGGGAGACAGAGTGAGAGAAGCGAAGTAGCCTATGCGGTAGTAGGCTACCGGCGCAGTACTGTTGCCTGCAACCTTTTAGTTATTCCAAGTATAGATTCATTATTATAATAAGTGACTACTATTTATGTTCCTCCCATGTGTATTATTAGGTATCTACTGGATCATGAACATCTTGTATGCTACATGCTAGTGCATGTTAGTAGGGGACAGTTAGTGTAGTGCACGCGCTTTCAAGTAGGCGTGTACATTTGTCATTTAGCATTTCACTGTCATACCTTTAGCCTGCTTCTATTCTACATTATTAGAGGCTTAATATTAACGTAGTTTCTTGAGTATTGCATTTCTTTAATAATAACGTAACCTATAAATGTCTGAGGGAGTTTAGCCTCATAGCCTACCCCTGTTGTACACTTTCGCCGAGTTAAGGTTCCTCGTTACCGTAGACGATAACTCTGTAGGGCGTTGGTGCTTTTGTTGTCTGGAGCATATAGTATTTGGGACTGGAATCGAGCGTGTCGTTGTCACTTAAGCCATTTCTGTCCTACGATCAAGAATCCCGAATATGTATTGCCGATCCAGCCGTAACAATATTGTGACGTCACAAGAGACCGGAGTGACCAAACCGCCCCACCTCCCGAGGTGGGACAGTTTGGTCGCCAACCGGGACGGATCAGGTTTCTGGTCACTGCCGTTTGTGAGAGACAGGTCTCTTTGATCCGTCCCGGTCGCTGTCTACACTCTTCAAACGCACCCCTGATTCTACGAAGTTCGGGTGTTTACGTTGATTTTTTGCCCTTTACCATTAAATTACCCTCTCCTATGTAGATCTTCATGAACATGTGAGTGGTGATGTCTTTATAGTGAGAAACAATAGGCTAGTTCTAGGGTTGAGGTTTGTTAAATTGTGTGTAGTGAACTAGTGATGATGAATATTTGTGTGTTGGTCTGAGTGAATGTGAGCTGATGCACCCGTCAGGCATGGCGGCATTTATTCAGGGAATCGGTGAAGGCAGCCTAGGCCTATACGATTTTGTAGGGGTAGCCTAGTTCCCGGTCGTGGTTTTGTATAATTGGTTTAGGTTATACAGTATCTTGTTTTACACCTGGTCGAAGCCATGATCTAGCCTATTATTATGTTCCTTCCAACAACCAACCATACTCCTAAAATCGATTAATGAAATTTTCAAACACATGTGGCAGTCCGTGGATTCGAACCCAGGATGTTCACACCGAAGATCAACACCTTATACATCGCAAAACGAAGACAGTTAAAAGGTTGGTGGACACTGCCTACGATTTATTATGCAACTTCGAATTTAGGTTTAGGCCTAGGCTATGCCCTAATTATAAGGCCTGATAAGCTGGGCTTATAAAGCCCAGCTGAGCTCACTAACACCATTAGGCTAGGACTGACCTCACCGAACGGTCAGAGGTCAGTAAACAGGGGTCTACAGAGAGCCGAGCCGCCGATTGGCCCACGCTGTAGGCTAGGCCTATGTTATTTTCAGAGTAAAAACCAACAATTTTTTTTTAGTAGAATGTAGAATTCGGGCGTACCGCCAGCCTTATTTACAATACGCGGAACTGGGGGCTTGGGCGGACGCTTGCCATCATGTTCCCGTCTATTTTGACTTCCTTTGGATACAATAATATGTTGAGGGGGGGCTTTGTCCCACTCACCCCCCCATGACATATTGTCATCAGCATATATATATATTGCCAGCAGGGGGCAAATAACCGAAAAAAATCGCCGTCAAAATAGACGCGAACTTAACCACAGTGATCGACAATGGCCTGGTAATCCAAAGGTCTCGGGTTCAAATCCCGATGTATCAATGGGAAGATATTATTGGGATGGTAAGTGTGAGAGTCTGAGTGTAGGGGGTGAGACAGTGAAGCACGGGAACGAGGTGGCTTCAGAGATGGGGTCGTTTCGGGCCATGAGTGAGCACCGTGCCTCATGTGAAGGCAAGATGGCAGGTGCTCGTTGTACTTTACATGCTTCACATGTCTCACTCCCTAGACTGGAACAAGACCTCACGGGCTTCACTGTTCATTGTAAAGCGGTGAATGTTAAGGCTCTCAGCCTATGCCCGAGAGGAAGTAAGTTGGAATATAGAAAAAAAAACAAAAAAAAAAAAAAAAAAAATGACGGCGGCGGGGAGGTGTCGGACGCTTGCAATCTTGTTCCCGTCTATTTTGAATGCCATTGGATATAATAATATGTTGAGGGGCCCCTCACCCTCCCATGACATATTGTCATCATCATATATATTGCCAGCAGGGGGGAAATAATCAAAATAATCGCCGTCAAAATAGATGCGAAGTTAACCGCGGCGATCGCCCTATGTAAACATGACGATCGTACGCCCGGAATCTACATCCATCCCTAATTTTTTCCTTGGGATGCAGGATGGGTTGAGGGGCAAAGTGGGAGGGAGGGGTCTTTGACTCCCCCCCCCCCCCCCTCACCCCTCCACCCGTGCTACCGCCAGATGCAGCAGACGCTCTGTCAACGCTCTCACGATATCGATCATAATTTGAGTATTAACTACTCATCCTCTTCATTCTTGTGCATGAAAGGTGGTTAAGAGCACGTTTAACCATCCTGTAGCTTAGTAAGTAACACTGCACGATATTTCGCTGTGTATTGACTGATAAACTTTGTGTTTATCTCAAGACTCCTGCTCGGACAGGGCGCCACTAGCGCCATCTATTGTTTTGTTTTGCTTTGTTTACCTACTGTAGTAAGTATCTATTTAACTGCCTTGTATGTAAGTAAAGCTTTGCATATTAATTTGCTAATAAACAATATTGTTTACTAACTAACCTGCCTACAGTATAACGCCGACGCCATTTTGTAAACAAACTTTTTTGGGGGATTATACATATTAAATTCCAGCAAATTTTGTACCAAATTTTAGTGCATTCATTTATCTTTTCCCCCTAGATATATTCTTGACTTTTTCTCCTCAGACTGATTTTACTTTAAGCTAAGGGGGGTATTTGTACAAACTAACCTAGCCTAACCCAACCTGCCAAGCTTTTAACCTAACCCAAACCTAGCCTAGCCTAGCCTATAGCCAGCCAATCTGTTTTATTATTAACTCTTGTAGATATTGTATTAGTATCCTACTGTAGCTATACAGTATATATCTGTAATTTTAGTTGTTGCTTGCACGATCTTGTAATAACCTTTGACTGATACACTTTTTTATCTAAAAAGAGTAGGCTACTGCTTTACTAGGCTACAGCGACACCAGGGCCATCTGTTGACACAGTATATTAACCCCTTGTGTGCAGTCACACTTTATTTTTATATAATCTCTATTTGGTGAATTGTATATTTAGTTACATATTCTGTTATACATATATTTGTATAAGGTTAGGTTATCTCACCTGGTAGCCTATTTCTGCGAATTTCAATTTTATTATTTTCGGTTAGGCTATTCAACGCTGGTAGCCTATTATTGCGTATTTCAATTTAAAAAAAAACTTTTGGTTAGGCTATCGCCCCTGGAAGCCTAATTCTGCGTATCTCAAATTTTTTGTTTTCGGTTAGGCTATCACCCCTGATAACCTATTTCTGCGTATTTCAGCATATTTGTTTTCGGTTGAAGTCATTGAAGTGTTTTTAAAGTGAGTGAAGTGTTTTAAAGTGAGTGAAGTGTTTTTTAAGTGAGTGAAGTGATCTGAAGAAAGTGACTGTCACCATGCCTCGCGCTTGTGCAAACAGCGCCGGTAGGTTTGGTGAGTCCATGTTTGCTACTGTCGATCTTCAAGTCTGCCGGCTCTGCCAGCAACAAGAGAATTTTACAGTGAAATTAGATGAAGCTTACAACAAGATCAACGTCCTCACCATGAAGCTGGAATCACTCCAAGAGTTTGTAACACTCAACGTTGGAGTACCACAAACTTCAATTGTCACCGCAACTCCAGCAGCCACCAACGCCCCAACGTCAACTGCCAACAATTCAACGCCTACAGTAGCCACTTCAGCTGATGTTTCCGATATTAAAGATACAAATAGTGCTGGACTATGTGGCGGCGCTCGACATAGGTCGACATTCCGTAATGTGGCTGAGGAACAACGTTTGCCCCAAGACTAGGAGCGTAACACATACCAGACCACGAGCGACCTACTGAAAATCTCAGCTCCCTCCTCCCTCTCTACTCGCTACAGACTCAGATGACGAAGGGAAATAGAAGAAGTTACCGGCTCGTGGGAGCACTCGATGATACGTGGTCAGCTCCATCAGGATCGTTTTGCGCCAGGGCACCTAAGACCCTTTCAGGAAGCGTTTTTGTATCCCTGGTGGTGTTAGGACGTGAAAATGCAGCAGTAAACAGCCCTATTTTGGCAAAAACACCCCGCTGTGCGGTACATATAATAAACCGCATAGGCCGCTCGTAAGGTGTTAAAGATACAAATAGTGACTCTCTTCCCCCTCAAGACAAAAAGACCAGGACATACCAATTACCGAGTGTCAAAACCGTTTCCAGATACTCACAGACTCAGATGACGAAGAGGAAATAGAAGAAGTCCGGCTCGTGGGAGACTCGATGATACGTGGTCAGCTCACAGAGTTTTGCGCCAGGGCACCTAAGACCGCGTTTTTTGTATCCCTGGTGGTGGTGTGGACGACGTAGTTGCAGCAGTTGACGAAGTATCAAAGCTGGCCCCTGCTAATACAATGTACGTCATCCACGTTGGATCCAACGATGTACAGCGAACCCGGTCGGAAGATTTGCTTTTAAAGTACCAGCAGCTGATCAAGTCGTTTAAGGAGAAGTCATCAAGGATCATCGTCCCAGGAATCGTCCCCCGGCTCGGTGTAGAGAGCCTATTTTACAACATAGCCACCAGCACAAATCGTTGTCTAGCAAACCTCTGCAGGAAGGAGAACGTGGGATTCGTCGACACCTGGGACAATTTCTACTACGATGCCTATTTGTTTTCGGACGATGGAGTTCATCTGAACCAGGTGGGAGCAGCACGTTTTGGGCGTCTTCTCAACGATGCGGTGAAGGATTTTCGGAGAAGAAATCGACTCAGCACAGGACAACCAAGAAGGAAGACCGAAGACAGCGAGGACGGCAACCTACAAAGGAATTAAATACTAATCCGTCAAGAACCGCGAATTTGGATAAAGCTCCACCAACACGACCCAAATTCAAAACCGCCAGGGATAACGACCGAGGACCGAGGACAGCCATGAATGTAAATGTAGATCTGACCAGAACCAAAAATTCGATGAAAGAACGTTCTGTGAGTTCTAAAACCACAACTTTAAAGGTTTTCTATGCAAACGCTCGTAGCATACGCAATAAATTTTCAGATTCAGAGGAACTAGTGTTTACAGAAAATTATGATGTGATTGGCATAACAGAATCTTGGCTCAATACAGAAGATAGACACTTTTTAGCAGAGTATTCACTTCCCGGTTATGTAATGTTTGAGAACAGCCAAATAAATAAAAATGGAGGTGGCGTTTTATTTTATATCAAAGAAAGTCTTAATCCGACCCTCGTGTCTAAACCTCAAATTGTGAACGTCGACACATCTTTTGTGCTAATAAAGAATAATAAAGGTACAAAAATAATACTTGCGTTAATATACAGACCCCAGCTCAATGAGTGCAAACTGACCGAGAAATTTACGAACAAATTGCAGATGTAAGTAACTCACAAGATACCGTAATTTTTGGCGACTTTAATTTACCTGTGACCAAGTGGGGCGATACTCTTACTTCACACTCCGGACATGACTTGTATACGAACTTGCAAGAGAGTTCGCTTTATCAATTTGTTCGAACGCCGACCCGTGGTAATAACATTCTTGACATTGTACTTGCAACAAAAGAAGAATTGATAGAGAATTTGAATGTTGGTGATAAATTCAGTAACAGCGACCATCGTACGATAACTTTCTCTTTAAAGTTTACTAGTAACGAACCAAATAGTAGCATCGAAAAAGTCCCTAATTTCAAGAAAGCAAACTTCCATAAACTTAGAGCTATGTTTAAAGAAACTGACTGGAGCTTTTTAATTAACAATAACGACATAAATACATCTTGGAAGTTATTCGAAACCCCTTACCTAAAAGCAGTGCAAGACTGCATACCATCGAAAATACGGCGTCCAGGCCATACTAATAAGCCCAAATGGTGGAATAAAGATATTTCAAACTGCCTGCTTGCTAAAAAATGTGCTAATGATAGATTAAAATCCTCACAAAATGACGAAGAACGGGTGACATTTGTAGAGCTACGACGCAAAGCCAAAATGTTAATTAAGCAAAGTAAAAAGACCTTAGAGGTACATAATGCGAATCAAAGTAAAACAAACCCGAAAGAATTCTATAGTTATATCAGAAAGAAAAAAGTAGTTACTTCAACTGTTGGACCGTTAGTCGATGAAAATGGAGAATACACCAAAGACAAAGTACAAATGAGTAATGCCCTCAATACCTTCTTTGCATCAGTTTTTACAACAGAAGACCTCAGTGATATCCCTACACCATCACCGATTCAGATTGATAATTCAGATGTTCTAAGCAATATCACCATTACAGAGAGAGAAGTATTGAATTGTTTAGATAAACTCAAGGTAAATAAAACGCCAGGACCTGATACAATCTCGCCTAGAGTTCTAAAGAAAGCTAAGGATGAGCTCTCCAAACCACTGACATTACTATTCAATAAATCCTTGCAGTCTGGAACTATGCCTGATCAGTGGAAGCTAGCCAACGTATCACCGATATTCAAAAAAGGCAGCAAATCCCTACCCAGTAACTATCGTCCAATTAGCTTAACCTCAGTTGTATGTAAAATGCTAGAAACGGTCATACGAGACAGACTCGTAAATCACTTAGAGGAAAATAACATACTTAAAGATACTCAACACGGCTTTCGTAAAAAACGTTCCTATTTAACAAACCTCTTAGACTTCTTCCACGATATCCTCAACCTCTACGATGAGAGTAAAGCTGTAGATATTATATACCTTGATTTTCAAAAGTTCCCCCACAAACGTTTACTGCTAAAACTAAAAGCGCATGGAATACAAGACAGTGTGTTGAAATGGATAGAAAATTGGCTCAGCAACAGAAAGCAAAGGGTAATCATAAACGGTAAGGCATCTAAATGGACCAATGTAAGTAGTGGGGTACCCCAGGGATCGGTACTAGGACCAATTATTTTTCTAATTTACATCAACGACATAGATGAGGGTCTCACCTGTACAATCTCCAGAATTTGCTGACGATACAAAGATTGCAAATAGCGTACTCTCAAAAGAACAAGTTGACGATATGCAACACAATCTAGATAAATTGTCATGTTGGGCCCAAATTTGGCAAATGAGTTTCAATGCGGATAAATGTAAAGTACTACATGTCGGATACCTAAATGAGAAAGCAAACTATTCGATGAATGGCACTCAGCTTAAGAATGTAAACAGAGAAACCGATCTGGGAGTAACAATATCGAGTAACCTAAAACCGAGTCAACAATGTTCAGAAGTTGTTAAGAAGGCAAACAAAATAATTGGCTTTATAGGCAGGTCATTTGAGCATAAATCCAAAGAAGTTATCCTAACCCTTTACAATTGCTTAGTCCGCCCTCTTCTGGAATACTGCGTTCAATCCTGGTGCCCTTATTACCAAAAAGATATAAACAAGCTAGAACGAGTTCAACGTAGAGTTACCAAAATGATACCTAGCCTAAAGAACAAACCATACGAAGAGCGTCTTAGAGAATTAAATCTATTTCCTCTAGCCCAGCGCAGATTAAGAGGTGACTTAATTCAAGTGTTCAAAATCATCAAAGGCATCGACAATATGAACTGTAGTAAGTACTTCACTATCGACCAATCTAATTACACGCGGGGAAACGGTTGCAAAATTATTGGTAAATCTTTTAACTCGCACGAATCTAAGAATTTCTTCTTCAATCGAGTTGTCAACTTGTGGAATGGGCTTCCCCGAAACGTTATAGACTGCATCACCGTTGATTCATTTAAACTCCGCCTAGACAAATATCTCTCATCAAACCCGCGACTGACTGCGTTTGTAAATGAATAACTTTATTTTATCCCCCCCTCAGTTACTAACCCATCTGTCCTCTACTAATCCTGCCACGGACATTAGTTCCAGGGCAGTAATTCCCTTTCCAATGTTCCCTTACCCACTCTAAACCACTGTTTGGACACTTGATCCTCAGTGTTTTGGAGGACAAGCAACCTAGAAGGGTCACTAGATCTGTTGTTGCTTGATTTCCTTTGTACTCCTTTGTACTTTGTACTCCATGCATCTATTTTGCCAGTAAGAGACATTATAAGAGTTTTACCGCCATCAATAGGGAGGTTGTTTTTGTTTTTACATGCTTTATACTATATATATATAGCCTAGCCTAGTGCACATTAGATGCATTTCCGGTGGTTGAAACAAATTTTAATGTGATCTTTGCAACATCAAAAAACAATACAAGAACAACAAATATAGGGATGGATGTAGTGTCCCGGCGTACCGCGACTACCGCCGTCATGTTTACATATGTCGATCGCCGTGGTTAAGTTCGCGTCTAATTTGGCGGCGATTTTTTCGGTTATCTGCCCCCTGCTGGCAATACTGTATATATGATGATGACAATATGTCATGGGGGGGGGGGTTGATGGGGGGCAAAGCCCCCCATATTATTGTATCCAAAGGCAATCAAAACAGTCGGGAACATGATGGCAAGCGTCCGCCGCCGCTCCGCGTAGTGTAAGCAAGGCTGGCGGTACGCCCGAACTCTGCATTCTACCCAAAATATATAATACTGTATTTGGCTACTTGTAAAAAAAATTCCCCGGTGTAAAACTGGATTTTTAGGTAAGGGTTATGTTAGCGAGCGTACCGTCCGTCTTGTCTACATAAGATGTACATCACGTCGCAGATACATTCGCGTCTAATTTAACCGCTTTATTTTTGTTAAGAAACTATCCCACGGCCAGCTGTTATTTGCCCCCTGCTGGTAATATATATGATGATGACAATAAGTCATTGGGGTAAGGTCAACCTATTATTGTATCCCACGGCCAGCTGTTGGGTAAATTTTGACTATTTGTTATCGGCACCGTGGGATACAATAACAGGTTGAGCTGTTGCCCCCTTAAGTCCCATCAGTTATTGTCATGATCATGATTATTACCAGCAGGAGGCAAATAACAGCTGGCCGTGGGATTTCGTAAAACAAAAGTTGTCAAATTAGACGCGAATTTAACTGCCATCGTGCATCTTATGTACACAAGGCGGACGATACGACCGCTAACACAACCTATACCAACCCCGAAAGGGGTTGAAATAGGGGAGCTATCCCCCCGCCAAAGGCGGCTTTCTAGGGCCTTTCCTAGCTGATGCTGAGAGGATTTGGTTCTAGTCATGTGGTGATGGGCTGGTCTATCAGAGTGAGAACTGAGCGATCTCTGCCATACCAATAGCTTACTCTGACTGTTCCTTTTACTTATATATTTTCTAGATCCCAAGTGACGGCGTCTTTTCCGTAGATTGACCTCCCAATCTACCAAGATTGGAAGCCAAAGCGTCACATTTTTCCTTTGCCCCTCAACTTTCTCTTCATAATTGCTGAGGGGCACAGGGCCCTGGGTGGGGCTTTGGTTTCCCGGGCGTTTCCGCACACTCCTCAGCTCCCCGCCATGGATTGGCTTCGCTCACCCAGTCTTTATTGTGGTTCGCAGGGAGGGTTCTGTGGGGGCGCTCGGCTATGGCCTTGGCCTTGCTCGGGGCCTTGGGGCTGTTCGGCCAGGCAGCTTGGGGAACAACAACAACAACAACAACATACCAATTTTTAGTTTTTTTCATTTTTTCATTCGTATAGGCCTACCATGGTTATTATCGAGATGACCACTGATTTTCCCATATTTATATATAGCCTACAGTACAGTATATATATTTTTCTATATATTTTTGGCAAGAATGTTAAGTGCGGGCGTACCGCCAGCCTTGTTTACACTACGCGTAGTGGCGTCGGACCTTTGCCATCATGTTCCTGTCTATTTTCTTACAGTTTCTTACAGTAGATCCTCTGGAAAAAGGCAAACTAGGCCTGTGTATCCAGCTCAGTGCCAGTACTTGCACTGCTGCGGTCGTTCACAGTGTTGGCGGCGGCGGTAGCAGACGCAACATTTTTACTATTCTGTATTTTTGCTTTGTAATCAAACTTCAAAGCTTGTCTTCCCCATGCTTTATCAAGATTACTTTCAAACTTCCTTACTGATTCGGAATCGACTACATACTGGGGAAGTGCGTTCCACTCATTTACCACTCTATCACAAAATGAGTTCTTTGCCTTTTCAAGCCTATTTCTTTCCTTGTAAATTTTCTTAGAGTGTCCTCTCGTTCTTGTTCCCTCCCGCATCAAGAAGATAGCTTCACACACATCCTCATCATACTTTCCTGACACTATCTTAAAAGTCTCTATCATAATTTATCCCCTCTCTTTCTCCTATATGCCAGTGTCGGAAGTCCCAGTGTCCTCAACCTCTTCTCATAGTCCGCTTTCTTCAACGTTGGTACCAGCTTGCTAGCTCTCCTCTGCACTTTCTCCACTGCTTCTATATCCTTTACCATATATGGAGCCCACACCTGGTTCGCATATTCCAGGTGCGGCCTAACCAGCGCTGTATAGAGATTCCTGAAGATTTCTTCATCCATTGACACAAATGTCCTTATCAGCCCTACAATTCTATTGGCTATATTTGTCTTTTTCCGCTAAATGTTCTGAGAAATTTAACTTATTGTCTATCACTACTCCTATATCGTTTTCTGCATTCACTTCCTCCATCGCTTCATACATACTGTATCCCACCTTGTCTGTCTTGCTTGTCCCAATCCGCATATACTCTACTTGCATTTTTTTGTATGAAAAGGCATTAACCAATGTTCAGACCATCCCTTCATTCCCTCCACATCTCCTTGAAGTAAATCCACATCTTCCTTACTCCTCACTCTTCTATACAGCTTGGTGTCATCCACATAAAGGTATATCTCACTTCCATTAGTTATAACTTCAGGCAATTCGTTGATAAACATAACGAACAGTAGTGGTCCCAACACAGATCTCTGAGGTACCGTACCCCACTTGTAACTTCCCTCCACCCCGAGCCTATTCCATTCACCGGTACCCTCTGTCTCCGATCTTTCAGGAAGGCATCTATCCATTTCACACATTTCTCTCCTATACTATAGCTTCTAATTTTCTCTATTAGCCTTTTATGTGGGACCTTATCGAAGGCCTTCATAAAATCGGAATATACCACGTCTATAACATCCCCATCCTCCAGAATTTGCATCCAATCATCTAGCACCTTAATTAGCTGTAATACCGTCGACCTCCCTGGCAAGAATCCGAACTGTCTCTCACTGAAAAGTTGGTTTGATTTCATATTTTTTTCTTGTAAAAATTGGAATGGAAACTTTTATTCCTCATCAAAAGTACAGTAAAAGATCTAATTCACCTAAATGGTTTGACCATAATTGTGCTAGAGTAACTGAACAAAAAGCAATAGCCTACATTGCATACACAAGATCAAAAACACATGAAGCCTTTAATTACTTTAGAAACATCAGAAATCATGCCAAAACTGTATTAAACCTAACTAAATCAAACTTTCTCCATAAGCAGGCAAATAAACTTCTAAATAATCCAAATGATAACAAAATATTTTGGTCTACTCTTAACTCATTCAAATCCAACTTCACTACTGCTTCATCCATTCCACCATTAAAAATCTCCGACTTGCAATCTTGTAAGTGACCCACGAGGTAAAGCTAACCTTCTTGCAGATATTTTCTCCACCAACTCAACCTTAGATGAAATAAATCAAGATGTCCCTGTACTTAATTTTAATTCACCTGAAATTCCCTCACTTAAGATCCACACCAGACATGTCAAAACTATTTTGCAGAATCTCTCAGTAGATAAGGCTCCTGGTCCAGATGAAATTCCTCCAATAGTACTTAAGAATTGCTCCTTGGTGCTCGCTCCTGTATTGGCAAAATGTTTCCGTCTGTATACTCATACCTTATGCTTCCCAGTACCCTGGAAAGAAGCAAACATCCATCCAGTTCCTAAAAAAGGTGCCTCTTCAGATCCATCAAACTACAGACCAATAGCTATAACTTCCACTCTTGGCAAAGTTTTTGAAATTATATTAAATAATCACATAATTAAGCATCTGGAGAATAATAAATTAATCAGTGATAGGCAATATGGTTTTAGACGATGTCGATCAACTGCAGACATTCTTTGCCTTCTTACGCATCAAATCAACCAAGCTACAGACCAACATGGTGAAACACATACAATAGCACTGGATATATCAAAGGCATTTGATAGAGTCTGGCATCAATCCTTATTGTCGAAGATGTCACACTACGGCCTTGCATCATTAGTTCCACTAATTTCTTCTTATCTTCATAACAGAAAAATACGTGTAATGGTAGATGGCCTTTATTCTCAATTTCACTCAATAAATGCTGGTGTTCCCCAGGGATCAGTTTTGGCCCCAACTCTTTTCCTCATTCATATCAATGATCTCATATCTACCACTCATAATCCAATACATTCCTACGCAGATGACTCAACACTCCACAGTTCCTTCACATTTACCAATTCTTTCACCCAACCCGATCTTATAAATTCAAAATAAACACTGCAATTTCTCTGAACCAGGACCTTTCTAGAATTAATGAATGGGGACAAGAGAATCTAGTTTCCTTTAATGCACAGAAAACCAAGTACATTCAATTTTCTAACCGACAGAATCTCACTGACTCCCATATATTTTTTAATGATGTAAATATTCCCACTTCCCCTAGTATTGACATTCTCGGTGTAACATTAACTACTAACTTGAGCTGGACACATTATGTTAGAAGCATTGCTAAGAATGCCTCTAAAAAACTGGGACTCCTGTACAGAGTTCGAGAATTCTTCACTGACGAGCAGTTGGCCGTATATAAAAGTCATGTGCGCTCTCAGATGGATTACTGTTCACCTCTGTGGGGTGGAAGTGGAGTGGTTGCATTGAGGCAGTTGGACAAAATTCAAAATAAAGCTATTAGATTAATCAATAACCCTGCAATCACACAGGACCTTCCTACATTAGCCATACGAAGAAATGTTGCATCCCTTGCATTATTCTACAGATATTTTCACAGCAATTGTTCCGAGGAACTTGCTTCAATTGTGCCGCCTCTCCACATCTTTCCCCGTAGAACTAGGGCAGCTGAGAGCGCCCATGAATTTACACTTTCTCCTCCACAATGCAGAACTTCTGCTTATCAGAATTCATTTATCCCCAGAGCTACTACTCTTTGGAATTCACTTCCCTCGAATTGCTTTCCACAAACTTACAATCAACAAATGTTTAAATCCAGTTGTTACAAACATTTTATGAATGGAGGATGCCTTTAGGCACATGGACCTTTTTGTTTTATCTGTGTTTTTCCTTCCTCCGTTCATTGTCTCTTAAAAAAAAAAAGAAAAAAAAAAAAAAAGCATTGCTAAGAGTGCCTCTAAAAAACTGGGACTCCTGTACAGAGTTCGAGAATTCTTCACTGACGAGCAGTTGGCCGTAATATATAAAAGTCATGTGCGCTCTCAGATGGATTACTGTTCACCTCTGTGGGGTGGAAGTGGAGTGGTTGCATTGAGGCAGTTGGACAAAATTCAAAATAAAGCTATTAGATTAATCAATAACCCTGCAATCACACAGGACCTTCCTACATTATTCATACGAAGAAACGTTGCATCCCTTGCATTATTCTACAGATATTTTCACAGCAATTGTTCCGAGGAACTTGCTTCAATTGTGCCGCCTCTCCACATTTTTCCCCGTAGAACTAGGGCAGCTGAGAGCATCCATGAATTTACACTTTCTCCTCCACAATGCAGAACTTCTGCTTATCAGAATTCATTTATCCCCAGAGCTACTACTCTTTGGAATTCACTTCCCTCGAATTGCTTTCCACAAACTTACAATCTACAAATGTTTAAATCCAGTTGTTACAAACATTTTATGAAAGGAGGATGCCTTTAGGCACATGGACCTTTTTGTTTTATCTGTGTTTTTCCTTCCTCCGTTCATTGTCTCTTAAAAAAAAAAAAAAAAAAATATGTTCCATTATTCCTTCTCTAATTACAGTTTCCATTAGTTTACACATAACACTTGTCAAACTGACCGGTCTATAGTTTCCTGGGTCATTTCTCTTTCCCTTCTTTTGACTGCCTTTGGATACAATGATATGTTGAGGAGGGGCTTTGCCCCCCCTCACCCCCCTCATGACATATTGTCATCATCATATATATTGGTAGCAGGGGGCAAATAACCGAATTAATCTCCGTCAAAATAAATGCGAAGTTAACCGCGGCGATCGCCCTATGTAAACATGACGACCGTACGCCCGGAATCTACATCCATCCCATATTTTTTTGTAAGTAGTTTTTATCATGTTGTTGTTGTTGCTGTTCCCCAAGCTGCCTGGCCAAACAGCCCCAAGGCCCCGAGCAAGGCCAAGGCCATAACCGAGCGCCCCCACAGAACCCTCCCTGCCGACCACAATAAAGCCTGGGTGACCGAAGCCACTTCAAGGCGGGGAGCTGAGGAGGGTGAGGAAACGCCCGGGAAACCAAAGCCCCACCCTGTGCCCTGTGCCCCTCAGCAATTATGAAGAGAAAGTTGAGGGGCAAAGGAAAAATGTGACGCTTTGGCTTCCAATCAATCTTGGTAGATTGGGAGGTCAATCCATGGAAGAGACGCCGTCACTTGAGATCTAGAAAATTGTTTGTATCATTATACAGTACTGTAGTTGAAAGTATAGTAGTTACAATCTCCAGATGTTTTTTCCCCCCCATTAGGCTTCAACGATATTGAAACACTCAGATGTAATAGGAATGATGTACCGGTATGGGTCAACAAGGTTGTATATGGTTACTGTAGGTATATGACATAACCATCGAAAAATCGATACCGTACCTGAATTGGTTACACATAATAACCTTGACCTAAAACTATTATCTTAATATTTATTTAGTAATTATTTCATAAATATTTATACATATTTTAATAATGCATCACTTAGCTCTACTCCCACTAGTTCTGTATATTTTGATAGAACTAAACTTAAAGATGCCTTTAAATTCCTCCTTTTCAATACTTATGTTAGATTCGGGCCGTACATTTTCAAACAAATATTAGGAATTCCTATGGGTGGAAATGCTAGCCCTTTAATTGCAGACTTATTCTTGCTTGCTTTAGAATTTAAATATATAAAAGACTTAGTTGACAGTAGCAAGAAAAATAAAATCCCAGAAAAATGAGCACTTGCTAAATTGTTAAGTAATAATAGTAGATATATTGATGATATTCTCGTTTGCAATTTGTTAAATTTCAATCAAGTTGCTAAACTTATTTACCCTAATTCTATTCCCCTCACACAATGTAACGTAAATTATAAAGTTGAAAATTTTCTTGATATAAATATAGAGATTGTTAATGAACAGTGCATACTTAAAGTATATCACAAAGTTGATGATTTTAATTTTAACGTAATAAACTTTCCTTTCCCTAGTAGTAATATCGATAGTAAAATAACTTATAATTGTTTTTATTCCCAATTAATAAGATTTTGTAAAATCTGCACTAAAGTAGATGACTTTTGGGCTAGAGCTAGGTTACTATACAGACTCTTGGTGGACAGAGGTTTTGAGGCAAGTAAATTGTTCCATAAATTTAATCTTGTTAGGGTCAATTATTGTGACTGTATTCTAAAATTTGACATCAATAATTTTAATCAAGCATTTTTAACTTGAAGTTTCTTGTATAACCTCTGCTTACTTTTTGTCTGTATTTATTGTTTTTTGTCTGTATGTATTGTTTATCTTTTTCTTTTTTCTATTATTAATATTAATATTGATGATTTTTTAAATTTATTGTTCTTGTTAAAAGAGTACTCTTTGTTTAAATCTGTTGTTACTTCATATTTTGCAATTATTTGTCTTTATATTATATGTATTCATTGTCGATAGTATCAATTGCTTACTTTTGCGATTTCCTTAGTTTATTTGTGCTATAAATGTAGGTTATTTGTAGGGTAGTTATTGATAGGGGTCACTTGAGGCATAGGGGTACCTGCTTACAGGTACCTACCCGATAGCACTATCGTTAGTGAGTGCTGTACTGTATTTTATATATTATTTTGTAATAGTATAGATATCTTATCAATATTTGTATTTTGTACTATTGTTAATGTCTTGTCATGTTGCAAATTTGATTTTAAATAATATTTTGACATTTAACATGTAGTTTCTTTATTCATGCAGAGTTTAGTAAAATTTGCCAGAACGTCCCGGACTTCCCAAACTTGACTACTTCCTTTAACGTGACGATAGTGCGTTGTTATATGAGCGATTAGTTTACTTGGGAAACAGATTAACTTGCTCATGTAGTAATGTACACCCTATGTGGTGGATTGTGTTCTTTTATTTAATAATTTTCATTTTAGTAAGCGTTGTTTCCACATAGCGATTTTGATAATTTAATTTGACTTTATATTGTCCTTGTCCCAATTTTGGTTTGTTTAGTTTGCAAGTTTTACATTTTAATTGGTAGAATTTAGGTACCAGTATGGTAATCATAGAGTTAACACCAAAGTTCTGTATGCAGTCTGTCTGTGAAGGTTTTGAGGTTAGAAGCTCTAATTGTCTGTTCAGAGAAGGTGTTCCATTTTTCCACAATACAGTGAGAGATGCAGTTTCTAACGTCTGTGTTGCAGTGTTGGACTGCAACCCCTTGTACCAAGGTTTGGGGCCATGGCGAAGAGGTCAATAGAACTGATTGGTGAGAGGTTATGGAAGAATTTGTACCAGTAGATGAGGTCATATCTGTGGAGAAGTCCCTTAACTCAGTGTATATTTAGTGTTTCTAGTCGCTCAGAGTATTCTCCACATAACCGAACCACCTTGGGGTGTTCAATTCACACTCTAGAACATCCAGACCACATCACTCTCATACTTCCTCATTCATCTGTCAATCCATGTCTACATGCGACTCCACACAGACTTCTAAAATACCGGTACCGGTAACTCATTTCCACCCCTCTCACTCTTGATTTATGTCCTTCCAAATCGTACAATTTATAAATAGAGCATAATTATACAACATTGTAATATATTTTTAGTAATTTTTTGTTCTATTGTTTTCAGAATTATCAAGATGGAAAGTGATTTGAAACCTTTGGTAGACTTTGTTGATATCTGTGAAGTCTTAACCCTCCCGCATCTATAGGACGTGATCGCGTCATAACGCCACCCCTCCAAGAGTGCTCGTATGACGCAATCGCGTCATAATGCCACCTGTAAGTTAGAAATATTCGCCAAAAATAAGTTTATGACTCGATTTAGACTCAATTTGGACTGGTAAGTTAGGCATCAGTAAGTTACAAAAGGAAGTATCTAGCAACCCCATAGCGTCCCTCTCTGAGGAGCGCGGGCCTCTGTAAAGTCAGTAGTTTCCCGGCCCCCAGACTGTGAGGCAGGGTCCCGGCCCTTTAAATTCTGGGCTCCCTCCCTGTGGCCCACCATGCCTAGCTATAGGCAGGCAATTATGGATTATTTCATCTACCCAGTGAAAGTGTTTAGTGAATAATTCGAACTATATATGTATATAAGATGTTACTTGTGACTTTTGGTGACTGAGGGGAGTGAATCTTGGTTAACCCCTTGAGTATTGATGCAGTTTTGTCTAGGTATCATTGATGACTTTACGCTATTTTTTGCTTGAAAGACAAATATATTTATCAATAAATACTGCCTGCGAAATAAATACATTATAATCACGAAGATGTCACAGGAATGCTTACAGGAAATATGTTAAGTACTCTATGGAATTTTAGTTATATTACAGTATATTATTATATATATAATATATTATATATAGCCTATATACAGTATATCACAGCCCCAAGGTCCCGAGCAAGCCCAAGGCCCATAATCGAGTATTTATATTATTATTATATTTTGTATTTTATTTAAATATTTATATATTTTATTTATTAGTTTTTATTTATTTTATTTTATTGATTTCATTTTATTTATGTTTATTTTATTTATTTTATATTTATATACCGTATATATTTGTTTTGTTATTCCTGTTCCCCAGGGTGTCTAGCAGATCAGCCCCAAGGTCCTGAGCAAGCCCAAGGCCCATAATCGAGTATTTATATTATTATTATATTTTTTATTTTATTTATTTTATATATATATACAGTATATATATATATATATATATATATATATATATATATATATATATATATATATATATATTCTTTAATACATACGAGGTTGAAAGAAATGGCAATTTCTGCGTTGAAAATTTTATTATTCAAAGTTTCCAGGTCTCTGATGAGTTTTCGCTGGGTGGCAGGAAGTAGATGAAGGAGATGAGCAAAATTCATGGTGGTACAGGGTTACATAAATGTAAATGATGATACAGGATATACGACGCGTTTCACTGGACAACCAGCATTATCAAGTAAGGAAGGAATGATATAAAAGGTAAACAGGAAGGGTATATATAGAGGGTGGAGGATCAGAGGAGGCGAAAAGCAAGGGGCAAAAGTCTACTATTGGTGGAGGGGTATTTTGGGAAAGAGAAAGGGGGGAACCGCTTCACGCATGCGCACTGGATGCGGGATGGTGGTCGGTAGGTGGGGTCGAAGCTGATTGGCTGCGTGTCGAGGGGCGTGGCCTAAGTTGTGTGGCGCCTGCGGAAGACGAAGCTGAAGGAGGTAGCGCGGGGGACTGCGTCAAGGGCACCGGGGGGCGAGGGGGGGTGTTAGGTCCTGTAGGAAAGTGCCTTTTGGCAGAAGGAAGGATCTGAAGGTCCAGAGTTTGGTTGTTGATGTTGGGATGTAAGGCTTGGATATATAAAGCTTCGAGTATAGGTAATCTCCTTGGGTCACTTTCTTTATCGAGTATGGTGGTGTGTTTCTCTAACTCGTTGCGTGTGAGGTGAGGGTGGTTAGGGGTGAGATAGTGGTCTTTGATGGCTCCAGCCTGAAGGTGAAGAGTTAGCCGACGTGAAAGACGAGTCTGCGTCATACCAATATAGGAATGAGGTCCACAGTCCTCATAATTACAGGTATGTTGGTAAATGACGTGATCGTCGGTCATCGGGCTCTTTATCTTGGTGGAGGCTGGTTTGTTGCGGAGAACGAGGTTGGAGGTCTTGGGGGATTTGTAATAAATTATTAATTATTAACAATGGACAACTCCCCTTCCTCGACATCCTCGTAGCTCTGAACGACCATGGGTTCAAAACCACCGTCTACATTAAACCAACTAAAACAGGACAATGCCTCAATGGCGATAGTGAATGCCCCCGCCGTTATCTTCTATCCTCCATCTCCGCCTATGTTAGGAGAGCCCTCACGCACTGCTCTACCTGGGCCGACACCCACCAGGAACTAGAAAGACTATCCCAAGTTTTAGTAAATAACGGATACTCCAACTCCGACATCTCCAGCACCATCAACCACCATCTTGAAAAATGGTACACCCAAAGCCCTCCCAACATTGACCCCCCCAATGAAATTAAGATCTTCTACCGCAATTACATGTCCTCTGAACACAAAAATGACGAGGCCGTCTTAAAAGAAATAATCTCCAAGCATGTCCACCCAACCAACCCGGAAAACAAAATCAAATTAATAATTTACTACAAATCCCCCAAGACCTCCAACCTCGTTCTCCGCAACAAACCTGCCTCCACCAAGATAAAGAGCCCGATGACCGACGATCACGCCATTTACCAACATACCTGTAATTATGAGGACTGTGGACCTCATTCCTATATTGGTATGACGCAGACTCGTCTTTCACGTCGGCTAACTCTTCACCTTCAGGCTGGAGCCATCAAAGACCACTATCTCACCCCTAACCACCCTCACCTCACACGCAACGAGTTAGAGAAACACACCACCATACTCGATAAAGAAAGTGACCCAAGGAGATTACCTATACTCGAAGCTTTATATATCCAAGCCTTACATCCCAACATCAACAACCAAACTCTGGACCTTCAGATCCTTCCTTCTGCCAAAAGGCACTTTCCTACAGGACCTAACACCCCCCCTCGCCCCCCAGTGCCCTTGATGCAGCCCCCCGCGCTACCTCCTTCAGCTTCGTCTTCCGCAGGCGCCACACAACTTAGGCCACGCCCCTCGACACGCAGCCAATCAGCTTCGACCCCACCAACCGACCATCCCGCATCCAGTGCGCATGCGTGAAGCGGTTCCCCCCTTTCTCTTTTCCAGAATCCCCCTCCACCAATAGTAGATTTTTGCCCCTTGTTTTCGCCTCCTCTGATCCTCCACCCTCTATATATACCCTTCCTGTTTACCTTTTATATCATTCCATCCTTACTTGATAATGCTGGTTGTCCAGTGAAACGCGTCGTATATCCTGTATCATCATTTACATTTATGTAACCCTGTACCACCATGAATTTTGCTCATCTCCTTCATCTACTTCCTGCCACCCAGCGAAAACTAATCAGAGACCTGGAAACTTTGATTAATAAAATTTCCAACGCAGAAATTGCCATTTCTTTCAACCTCGTATGTATTAAAGAAAATGTATTACCTGGCTTTACTAACATATATATATATATATATATATATATTTGAGAGTTTGGTCAATTATGTTAATTAACTTAACTTTTACAAACACACAGACACTATCAAGTACTTAAGTACCTTATACGCAAAGTGTACACACACTTCTTAAGAACTTAAGAAAATGGGAGTCTGCAGAAAGCCGATTGGCCCACACAAGGCCAATCCCTCTTACACCCAATCCTAATTATAAGGCCTAATTATAGGCCCAGCTCATTAACACCATGAGGAATGACATCCCAAAAATGGTCAGACGTTAGAAAACAGGGGTCTGCAGAGCGCCGATTGGCCCACACCCGGCAGATCCCCCTCATACCCAACCCATCTCGTCCTATCTAATTGTATCTAATTGTATTGCATAATTTCACGTACACATGCACTTATACACACACCTACGCCTACTTTTATACACACACACACACACACACATACAAGTTTTCAAATACACCCAGGCAAAATTCATATTAAAGTATTATGGTCGAGGTTACTGTAATATATTCATTGTAATGTGCCACCTAACGTAAGAATAACGTAGCCTAACTTAATTATTGTAGTTGCTTTGTCCTAGTCCGTCCTACTCTGCACATTTCGCTAGAGCACTCATCATGTGCCCTCATAGGTTAGGGTACGCTAATTTAGGTGTTGTTAGTCCCGATATTATTTTCTAAATCCAACCAAAATATGAGTATTCTGAATCAACAGGTTAAACTCTTCTGGTCAAGCTTAAGTTAATGAGATGGGTTAAGTGTGAGAGAGATCTCACACAACACATAATACATATATATATATATATATATATATATATATATATATATATATATATATATATATGTATATATATTTATATACTGCCAAAAGGCACTTTCCTACAGGACCTAAGGCCCCCCCTTGGCCCCCGGTGCCCTTGACGCAGCCCCCCGCGCTACCTCCTTCAGCTTCGTCTTCCGCAGGCGCCACACGTAGTACGCAACTTAGGCCACGCCCCTCGACACGCAGCCAATCAGCTTCGACCCCGCCAACCGACCACCATCCCGCATCCAGTGCGCATGCGTGAAGCGGTTCTCTCTTTCTCTCTCCTAGAATACCCCTCCACCAATAGCAGACTTTTGCCCCCTGATTTTCGCCTTCTCTGATCCTCCACCCTCTATATATACCCTTCCTGTTTACCTTTTATATCAGTCCAGGAGGCAGCAACTTCAACACCGAGCCTGCATAACGTCACCAGACCAGCAGCAGCCTCGACTCCAGCACCTGCCACCCTTCAAGATCCAGTGGCAACCAACTCCTCTATGAATACTCCGACTCCACCATAGGAGAAGACGTCGATGTGGAGGGCATGGAGGAAGGAGACGAGGATGTTGACTTGGTGACTGCCAGCTCTACACCATCCCAGCGACCTGAAGACCTACTACAAAAACTCAGACATGCTAAGGAATCAGGTCTAGAGTTTCCTGAACACCTTGAAGAAAAGTGGAAGAAACTTGAACAACTTATAAACTCAAAATAACTACAACTCCATCAACATCAGTGGCCTTCCATCACCAACATCAACTGCCTCTCCACACCAACACAACGTGGCACTGCTGCTCCAGACATGCTGCTATCAACAAAAAACTCAAGAAAAATAGCAAGGAGGACAGCCCTCCATCTTTTACTCTTCGACTTTGCTCTTCATTTCCATCTTTACTTCTCTCTAAGTCTAAGAGACCTCTCATCTCCCCAACTTACCTTGTAATTGTAATTGTTTTATATCATGCTATCCTTACTTGATAATGCTGGTTGTCCAGTGAAACGCGTCGTATATCCTGTATCATCATGTACATTAATATAACCCTGTACCACCATGAATTTTGCTCATCTCCCTCATTTACTTCCTGCCACCCAGCGAAAACTCATCAGAGACCTGGAAACTTTGAATAATAAAATTTCCAAAGCAGAAATTGCCATTTCTTTCAACCTCGTATGTATTAAAGAAAATTTATTACCTGGCTTTACTAATATATATATATATATATATATATATATATATATATATATATATATGAGCATATATACAGTATATATACATTGTAGTACTTATTTTCTTTTCTCGACTATACTACTTAAGTGGGGGATAAATCGACAGTCATTTAGAAGTTCGTATACTTTATTTAACAACTTCCTAACTACTCTAATAACTGTTTCTCTGTTCGGGCCGAGATGAGTTCAAGACACGGATTGAATATTACGTTGATCCACGATAGGTTGTACTTTGGAACCCTAGAGCCCCAGTTACTCCCTAGTTGAATTCCCGTTATTCAGGTATTGACTCAAGTCGACTTCGATCCAAAGGTACAGTTTGCCGCACATATTCTATTCCGTTGGGGTCGTGATTAGGCAGCGCTGCACCCACCTCCCTCACTCCACCTCCTACCAATATGAGGTGGAGGGAGGGAGGAAGGTTGGGGAAGTGGGTGTAGCTCTGCCAAATCACGACCCCAACGGAATAGAATATGTGCGGCAAACTGCACGTTATTAGTTTCTAAATTAATATAGTATATGCCAAGCCCTGCTGTATCTACTGTAGAGACCAGGGCCTAATAAATTAACCGTTATTTGCTTATTCAAACAAAAGTTATATTCTTTATCTAACCTTAAGAATTAAACACGTCCACTGGGCCTATTTCGTCTACTCCCGAGACCAAGACGTTACTAAATATAATCTCTTTACTAATATTTCCTATACAATACATTGACTCATATTACAAAGACGTTGTTACAACAAGGGTACCTCAACACTCTCTGAATATACAATACATTCCTCCAAATGAACCGGTCGGGATTACAAGTTATCTAGATTTCCCTCTCAAATACAATCTTGGGTTTTATCACACAGTTACTCAAAAGAACAGGGTGTTTCCACTATTTACCTTGATCAATTTGGTTGATAACACCCTCCGATTATGCGCTCACGTAATCCTATTACAAATAAGCTATATTCACATAAAAACACTTAATCAATAATATTTCTTAAATGAGTAAACTGTACCTCAAAACCTCTACACGGAAAAGATTCTCGGTTATAATCCTTTATATAAATTCTTATGATTACATTACTATACTGAACTTAACGCCCTTACCGCTCCACCAAAACTGACCGAATGTCCTCTCTAATGATATTGGATATTGTTTCTTTCTTTTAACAAAAGAGTTCGTTATTTATATGGACTAGTGTCCTTCCTATCTATAGCTGATCTATCGGGCAACTATTAAATGTTTCCCCTGAGCCTATTGGTTGCACATCTATCTTTAAGAATTGTTCTTTCCCCCCTTTACTTTATACCTAAATCTTTCCTATCAGATCGTATATAATTAAAACTCTCGGCATTACTCCTTTGCTAACAAGAATAACTATTTCCCTTTTTAACACATCATAATGTTATGTACTTATAAGTCTAGGATATTTTCTCTTTAGTCTGTCCTATAAGGACACATCATTTATTTAAGGAACCACTAGGTTAGTCAAGCACTTTCTCTCTTTTTCTTTAAGTCTGGTTCGGGCCCAAAGTGGGTCCTTAAAAAACATTTATATTGTCTGTGGTCAAGTGGATCTGTTTTACCACCACAGAGCTGGCCAATAGCTCTTCTGAAAGTTCTCGCTCCCGTTCACTAATTGTCGTCCCTCTTGAATCGCTTGGCTGTGAGTGTGTAAGCTGGTTGGCTCCGAGTTCCCTTTAGTGCCCGAGCGAGAGAGAGTAAGTGGGTTGCAAGAAGCTAGCCCAGTGAGTTCCGAGGGGTGAATGACCCCAGTAACGGAACGGAACGGAAGTATATAGTAAAGGTGAGGCAAGTAATAATTTTGATCACTCTTATGCTTCGAATACTAGAGTTGGTACAGAGGAAGTAGTAGGGGGTGAGGAAGTGAATTTTAGTAGGAGATGAAGGCGTTGGGGCTTGTCCCAACTTGCGTGAGCTGGTTTTTGTTGGAGAGACAGTTTGAGGATACTTTTCGAGAGGGGACAGGACGGACAACACATAGGGAACGGAAGTATATAGTAAAGGTGAGGCAAGTAATCAAATTTACCCTAGTGATACGACCTACGCCAAGGCCGATTTTACACTCCAGGTACCCAGTTTAACGTATGGGTGGGACGAGGCGAACACGAGAGAAGGCCTGCCCAATGACCACTGAGCAATCCTGGTGGCTAACCAAGTTCTCAGTCTCGTGTGTTGATTGGTTGTAGGAAGCCACCAATCAGGCCCCTGAATTCATTTTAGCCACCATGAATCCAGGTACTCATTTTCGTCTGAGTGAGACGGAACTGACAGGGAATGGAGTTTGTTCAACACTCCTGGGCTACTTGAACCCTGGTGGCAAGCCAGGGAAATTTCACCCACCCCTAGGGCAACATCTGGTCAATGTTGGTACCCTTCCTCCCCTCCCTTTATAGTCCCGCCTCCCGCTTTCCCACGCTGTGATTGGCTGAGCATCTCGCGCGGCCGCCCGCTCGCTTTGATTTCTCGCTTTCTCCACCTCCACTCTCTTCTCTTCATAATAAGTTCCTGGAAGCTGGTTACAAATGTTTTTCAGTGGCTTACGGGAGTATAGGGCTGGCACCGAAGTATTGGATCTATTGCAACCAGAGGAAAATGTCCGGGAAGAGAACGAGAGCGAATTTAGAGGTGAGGTTGGAAGTTCAGCAGTGTGCTCCGAAAATGGAGGCCGCTGATTGGCTGGCTGGGAAGGTGTGTAGTGTTGACGTTTGGAACTGTTAAAATCAGCTGGTGAGGCGAGCAAGTAGAAGGGAGCGCGTTTTATTTATTTTTATTTTTTTCTATGTGATTGAGGAAGGCAAAAGGCATAACTGCCTATAGCGAGTGCCTCCCCCATAGTTGAAAGAGTGACAGGGCCAAAATCAAGGGACGTTCGAGCCAAAATGCCTGGACACACGGAGTTTGAAGCAATTTAAGTCATAGGAACAGGGAAAGACTGATTCTGGAAGAGAGTTCCAGAGCTCAGCTGTTGAGTAGAAGAAAGTTTGAGAGTAACGTTTCACTCTTGGGTTGGAGAGTTGCACAGAGTAGGGGTGGGATTGAGTTGCAAGACGGGTACCACGTGCCCTACGTAAAGGAGGTGGTATGCACTGGGATAGCTCTGAGGAACACTGATTATTATAGTAGCGATAGAATAGCGAGAGAGATGCAACATTGCGGCGGAGAGAGAGAGATTGCAGAGAGTTGGTGAGTGGACGGGAGTTAATGATACGAAAGGCCTTCCTTTCAACTTTATCTAGGAGAGCGGTGTGAGAGGAACCTCCCCACACATGTGAACAATACTCAATACAAGGGCGCACTATGCCCCTGTACAGAGCAAGAAGCTGTGCAGGGGAAAATAATCCTCTAAGGCGGTTGAGCACACCCAGCTTCTGGGAGGCTGCCTTAGCAAGACTGGTAATATGGTCCTTCCAAATGAGAGCAGAAGAAAAAGAGACACCAAGAATATTGAGAGAAGATGAAGGGTTGATTTTTGTATTGTTGAAGAATAAGGGATAGTCCGCTGGGAGATCCTGATGGGTAGATAGATGGAGAAATTGGGTTTTGGAAGCATTAAAGTTAACAAGGTTTTCTC
The DNA here is from genome assembly GCA_032716605.1 of Paralithodes platypus. Taxonomy (NCBI): domain Eukaryota; kingdom Metazoa; phylum Arthropoda; class Malacostraca; order Decapoda; family Lithodidae; genus Paralithodes; species Paralithodes platypus. Next base: position 28,045,213 of record CM064482.1, read on the forward strand.
TGCCCCAATTGGAAATAGTATTTAGATCAGAATTTAAGAGTTCTATGGCTTCATTACGTTTGTCGTTGAGGGATTGCTGGCTGGGGCGTTCTGAAAAACTAATGGAGTAGTGTAAGGTTGAGTCGTCTGCGTATGAATGGATGGGAATTAAGGTACAGTTAAGGAGATCATTTATAAAAATTAGAAAGAGAATAGGAGATAGGACAGAGCCCTGAGGAACACCGGAGTTTATAGGGTGAGGAAGTGAACAATGGCCGTCCACAACCGCGGCTATGGAACGGCCGGAAAGGAAATTAGAGACAAAGGCACAGATGGAGGGATAGAAACCGAAGGAGGGTAGTTTAGAAATTAAAGATTTATGCCAGACTCTATCGAAGGCTTTCGATATGTCTAGTGCAATAGAAAAAGTCTCACCGAAGTCCCGAAAGGAGGATGACCAAGAGTTAGTAAGATATGAAAGAAGATCACCAGTAGAGCGACCCTTAAGGAAGCCATACTGGCGGTCTGAGAGCAGATTATGAGAAGAGAAATGCTTAAGAAATTTGGAAGCAAGAATAGTTTCAAAAACTTTAGAAAGACAAGAGATGAGAGCAATTGGACGATAGTTGGAGGGTTGAGAGCAGTCACCCTTCTTTAGGACAGGTTGAATGTGAGCAAACTTCCAGCATGAAGGGAAGACGTTAGAGGATAGACAGAGACGAAAGAGTTTGCCTAGGCAGGGAGTCAGCACGGAAGCACAGTTTTTGAGAACAACAGGAGGAACACCGTCCAGACCGTACGCCTTATTAGTGTTAAGCCCAGAGAGGGTAGAAAGTACATCTTTAGAAGTGATTAGGATATTAGGCATAAGTAAGAGAGAGGAGGGCGGAGAGGGAGGAATAGCACCGGAATCATCCAAGGTGGAGTTTCTAGCAAAAGTTTGAGCGAAGAGTTTAGCTTTGTCAGAGGAAGAAGTGATGGTTGTGCCATCAGAGTGGGAAAGGGGAGGGAAAGACGAGGAAGAGAAATTGTTGGAAACGTTTTTGGCTAGATGCCAGAAAGCTTGGGAAGAGCTAGAGTTGGATAGTTCAGTGCATTTATTATTGATGAAAGAGTGTTTGGCAAGTCGAAGAACAGATTTGGCTTGATTCCGGGCAGAAACATATGAAGAATGAGAGTCTTGAGTTTTAAGGCGTCGGTACCGTTTGAATGCTTCCTCCTTATTGCGGACAGCAGTAGAACAGGCGTGAGTAAACCAAGATTTGTTAGCATTAGTCTGAGAGAAAGAGAATGGAATGTAAGCTTCCATGCCCGATAGATGATTGGTGGAGGGCTTTTCTACTTTATGTATATATATATGTATATATATATATATATATATATATATATATATATATATATATATATATATATATATATATATATATATATATATATATATATATATATATATATATATATATATATATATATATATATATATATAAACTGTATATGCTGTATATATATAAACATATATATATATACTGTATAAGGTAAATATTATTGGTCTTTTTTTTTTTTTTTTGTTTTTTTTTTTTTTCTATGTGATTGAGGGAGGCAAAAGGCATTACTGCCTATAGCGAGTGTCTCCCCCATAGTTGAAAGAGTGACAGGGCCAAATCAAGGGACGTTCGAGCCAAAATGCCTGGACACACGGAGTTTGAAGCAATTTAAGTAATAGGAAGAGGGAAAGACTGATTCTGGGAGAGAGTTCCAGAGCTCAGCTGTTGAGTAGAAGAAAGTTTGAGTGTAACGTTTCACTCTTGGGTTGGAGAGTTGCACAGAGTAGGGGTGGGATTGAGTTGCAAGACGGGTACCACGTGCCCTACGTAAAGGAGGTGGTATGCACTGGGATAGCTCTGAGGAACACTGATTATTATAGTAGCGATAGAATAGCGAGAGAGATGCAACATTGCGGCGGAGAGAGAGAGATTGCAGAGAGTTGGTGAGTGGACGGGAGTTAATGATACGAAAGGCCTTCCTTTCAACTTTGTCTAGGAGAGCGATGTGAGAGGAACCTCCCCACACATGTGAACAATACTCAATACAAGGGCGCACTATGCCCCTGTACAGAGCAAGAAGCTGTGCTGGGAAAAGAACCCCCTAAGGCGGTTGAGCACACCCAGCTTCTGGGAGGCTGCCTTAGCAAGACTGGTAATATGGTCCTTCCAAATGAGAGCAGAAGAAAAAGAGACACCAAGAATATTGAGAGAAGATGAAGGGTTGATTTTTGTATTGTTGAAGAATAAGGGATAGTCCGCTGGGAGATCCTGACGGGTAGATAGATGGAGAAATTGGGTTTTGGAGGCATTAAAGTTAACAGGGTTTTCTCTGCCCCAATTGGAAATAGTATTTAGATCAGAATTTAAGAGTTCTATGGCTTCATTACGTTTATCGTTGAGGAATTGCTGGCTGGGGCGTTCTGAAAAACTAATGGAGTAGTGTAAGGTTGAGTCGTCTGCGTATGAATGGATGGGAATTAAGGTACAGTTAAGGAGATCATTTATAAAAATTAGAAAGAGAATAGGAGATAGGACAGAGCCCTGAGGAACACCGGAGTTTATAGGGTGAGGAAGTGAACTATGGCCGTCCACAACCGCGGCTATGGAACGGCCGGAAAGGAAATTAGAGACAAAGGCACAGATGGAGGGATAGAAACCGAAGGAGGGTAGTTTAGAAATTAAAGATTTATGCCAGACTCTATCGAAGGCTTTCGATATGTCTAGTGCAATAGAAAAAGTCTCACCGAAGTCCCGAAAGGAGGATGACCAAGAGTTAGTAAGATATGAAAGAAGATCACCAGTAGAGCGACCCTTAACCCTTAAAAAGCGGCTCACCACTTAAGTCGTTTTTAATAAAGCTGGACTATGTGGCGGCGCTCGACATAGGTCGAGTGGCAATTTCAGCACGTAATGTGGCTGAGAGAGAGAGACAAGTGGTGGCAGGAGACTAGCGAGCGTATGACTGCTCCAGACCACCGCGGCGAACCTACTGACACAAATCTCAGCTCCCTCCTCCCTCTCTCACTCGCTACATACTCAATTATGTACCGAAAGTACTGAATTACCTGCTTTTTGCACTCGCGTTGCACGGTTATTGCAAGAAAACTATCCATCATACAAGGATCGTTATGGTGTCATTCGAAAGCTCTGTTTATGCCCTTTCAGGGATAGATACTTGTTTTATGTTCTGGGTCTTATTTAGGCATGAAAATGATCACGTAAACAGCCCTATTTTGGCTAAAAACACCCCGCTGGGCGGTACATATAAATAAACCGCATAGGCCGCTAAAGAAGGGTTAAGGAAGCCATACTGGCGATCTGAGAGCAGATTATGAGAAGAGAAATGCTTAAGAAATTTGGAAGCAAGAATAGTTTCCAAAAACTTTAGAAAGACAAGAGATGAGAGCAATTGGACGATAGTTGGAGGGTTGAGAGCGGTCACCCTTCTTTGGGACAGGTTGAATGTGAGCAAACTTCCAGCATGAAGGGAAGACGTTAGAGGATAGACAGAGACGAAAGAGTTTGCCTAGGCAGGGAGTCAGCACGGAAGCACAGTTTTTGAGAACAACAGGAGGAACACCTTCTAATTAGTGCTCCGGTGTAAATCCCTTAAGTTCCCAGACACCCACTTCGCACCTTTGTTTGATGTAGGACATATATAATTATGGACTAAGATATTGGCAGCTAAAGATAGATAGAACTAGAACCTAACAACTTGGTCTAAATTTTGCAGCGCATTGGACTTCACTCGGTCGGAGTGACTCGTTTCATAGAACATAAATACAAATATAATCCAGTTTATCAAATTGCATGAAATCTCATATATATTAATCAACACATGTTTTACTGATTTAACTATAGTAAAAACTAAATTATGAATAATGATAATAATAATGAAAAGCTTCTATCTATATATCTATTGCCTGACGCCGTGATCCCAGAAGGAGTGGCCACGAACGAACCGCCCCCATGCACCTCTGTTCCCACTCAGTCGACGCCCCTCCTCCCAACCAGCACCGCCTTCATCCATATACTTCCTCACTCCATCCTTCCACCTCTCCTTCGGTGCACCTCTTCCCCTCTGTCCTTCCACCTCGCTCTCGTGCACCCTCTTAGTCATTCTCGAGCTTTCCATACGTTCCATATGGAAAGGTTAAGTTGATCAATTACCCATTTCTGAACAAGTAAACTACAGATCAGATTTTATTCTGAAAATTTACACCACTGGAAAGTACGTGTTCACCATCCTTGCAATAATTGGCAATAATGGCTTAATCACAGAGCAATTCACACACTAACAGTTATAAACGAAACCTCCAGTGTTCCTATTTTGTTCGTAATTATGCAATGTTCAAAGCTTGTCATTGTCTGCTGTATTAATTTTCCCAGTTCACTTAATTAAACTTACTACTGTATAATTATTCATCCAATTACTATAATTTATTTTGTCTTAAGTTTCAATTAATTTCGGACTCAGCTTCACAACTTTTGATTATTTGCCTCTATTCTACATAGATACTTAGAAAGATAGTTAGATGAAAAGCTATGACGACACTTGATTATTGTTGACATTCACCCATCCAATCTGAGCGACAGCTACCAGCCGTCATTAGCTAAGTCACTCCCTAGTCCCAGCGACAGCTGGGAGCTGTCAGTAGTGTACTTTCTTTGTAACTGCCTGTATCAGGCTGTACCTGGTACCACGACCGTTTGAGCACTGCTCTCGATATGGCAACACTTCTCAGCTTATATCCAACCCTCTGAAGGTTGAGTGAGCCAGTCTTCCTTCATCTCTTGAGGTGGAAGGTTGTTCTATCTTGCCATTTTGGCCACATTGCTTGGGACTGAGGGGGACTTTTATTACTGTATCCTACATTACAGTAGGGGTTAACTATATAAATCACCAGTGCATCTACACTGTGATAAATATCCATAAAATATACACCAGAAGACCATAAAATACCGCTACCGAAAACAGTAGGCTTATTAAATATTACGTACTATTTTTAGCTGTGGTCTACCTTCAGAATACAGCATTAACCGTAAATTGTATAACTATAGTCTGTTGTATTTCAGCTGAAGGTAAATTACATGTCTTTTTGTATTACTCAGCTATATTGTGAAGATTCTGTAGCCAAATACGTTGTTGAATATAATAATAATTTCGTATATTGTAGATAATTATAAAATACGTTTTATCAATATAAGGTGTAGTTTAAATGTGATAAGTACTTTCAATTAGGTGTGATACTTTAACTTAGCTCATAATCTCTGTAGGCCACATACCGTAGCCTAATTACATACTTTGTCCTCATCATCTGAAGAAAGGTAGTTTGTAAAGGACGATAGTATGTGGATAGACTTAATTAGACTATATGAGTCTGATACAAATAGGCTAGACAAATTATATACTCTAGGTTATTTAAATTAGGCTAGACATAAATTATTTAGTCTGGGTTATTTTGCTAATTAACGGACATGCCTTAATGAGAAAACTCCATAATAAGAACATAACATAAGAACATATGAAAATAGGAGTCTGCAGAAAGCTGATTGGCCCTCACATGGCAGATCCCTCTCACACCAACCCTAATTTCAAGGCCTCATTATAGGACCAGCTCACTAATACCATGAGGACCGACCTCACCAAAACGGTCAGAGGTCAGGAAATGGGGTTCTGCAGAGCGCCGATTAAACATTTTAGAAATCTTCCATATGAAGAAAGGTTGAAGAAATTAAGCTTTCATTCGTTGGAGAGACACAGAGTTAGAGGGGATATGATAGAGGTGTTCAAGTGAGTTAGTGGGATTAATAAAGGCGACATTAAAAATGTACTAAAGCTCAGTGATAGCGAAAGAACTCGAACAAATGGTTTCATATTATATAAATTTCGTTTCAGAAATGATATAGGCAAATATTTGTTTGGTAACATAGTTATTGTTGGCCCACATCTGACAGCAGATCCCCCTCTCACCCAACCCATCTCGTCCATATGCCTATCTAATTTTATCTTAAAGATCTCTATCGTTCTTGATCCCACTATATCACTTCGTAGCCTATTCCACATATCTACAACTCTGTTGTTGGCTACCTGGGCCTGAGTATACAGTATATACAACAGAGTTGTAGATAGGTGGGATAGGCTACCAAGTGATATAGTGGGAACAAAAACGATAGAGTGCTTTAAGATATAATTAGATAGGCATATGGACGAGATGGGTTGGGTGCGAGGGGGATCTGCTGTCGGGTGTGGGCCAATCGGCGCTCTGCAGACCCCGTTTTCTGACCTCTGACCGTTTTGGTGAGGACGGTCATCACGGTATTAGTGAGCTGGGCCTATAATTAGGTCTTATAATTAGGGTTGGGTGTGAGAGGGATCTGCCTTGTGTGGGCCAATCGGCTTTCTGCAGACTCGCATTTTCTTATGTTATTATGCCCTATTTTAATCGTCACCCAAACACACAAAGTTAGATACAATCACGAATTACAAGGCTATAACCCTATATTTATTGTGCATTTACGTAAGACTCGATCCAGGCTCATTTGCGGTGTGGTCCAATCTGCAAGGCAGGTACCATATAAGAAAGGACTGCTGTATTTATTACCCTTCTGTATTATTGCGGTGCGGTCCAATCTGCAAGGCAGGTAGCGTATAAGAAAGGACTGCTGTATTTATCACCCTTCGGTACTAGACTGGGGTGCGGAGCGGTACTATCCTGCTACTACTGAGCTGTACATACTGGCGGCAATACGTGCGGATTGGTCCGTAAGCCTGTGTTTGTGTGTATGTGTATGCAGGTGTGTGTGTAACTCGCTCACCAACTTGTTAGTCGAGCTGGGGAATACATGCAATGCAAGCTAAGCTTGGAAATTAATTGTTTGGAATGCATGTTAGGCGTTGGCGTACCGTTGGAGTGGATGTAGATGTAAATGTAGTCTGTACTAAGTCAATTGTGTCTTTTCTGTCTGGGAATCGAACCCCGTTCCTCTTGGTTGTGAGGCAAGCGTTCTATACCTTCATGGTTTATAATTCCATTTTTATGTTCAATGATTAATTACAGTTCTCGAAAGTCATTTAGAAAGTGCCTGTTTTGCTGTTTCCTTATTATATTCAAATATTCTTTACACGCATCTGCATACTCAATTGTGTTCATTATTTGATACAAACCTTAAATTATATTTGTATTCCTATGAGCTGGACGTGAATTCGAGAGTATGGAGGTGGAAGAAGAATGTGAGGAATGCTGGGTAGGTGTTGCTGTAATATAGCTAAAACTGGTGTCAAATATTGAATGTATAAATCACTCCACTGAAATAATTACGTCTATTTTCTCGGTGGTAGAGTGCTGGTCTTGTAAAAGTGAGGTCCTGAGTTCAAATTCCCCAGTGGAGGGGGATTTACCTGATACTCTACTGTTCCTCCAAATGATTAGATATTCTTCTTAAGGTAGTAAGCCAATTCAAAGGTGTGGCTTGAGGAGGGGGGGGGGGATTACCGTATTGCTTGGGAAAGGGTGAGGGTTGGGAATTATATATATATATATATATATATATATATATATATATATACTGTATATATGGGCTTAATACTAAGAAGGCGTACGATCCGGACGGTGTCCCTCCTGTTGTACTTAAAAACTGTACTTCTGTGCTGACCCCCTGCCTAGGCAAACTCTTTCGTGTCTGTCTATCCTCTAACGTCTTTCCTTCTTGCTGGAAGTTTGCTGTCATTTAACCTGTCCCAAAGAAGGGTGACCACTTTCAACCCTCCAACTATCGTCCAATTGCTCTCATCTCTTGTATCTCTAAAGTGTTTGAAACTATTCTTGCTTCCAAATTTCTTAAGCATTTCTCTTCTCATAATCTGCTCTCAGATCGTCAGTATGGCTTCCTTAAGGGTCGCTCTACTGGTGATCTTCTTTCATATCTTACTAACTCTTGGTCATCCAACTTTCAGGACTTCGGTGAGACTTTTTCTGTTGCACTAGACATATCGAAGGCCTTCGATAGAGTTTGGCACAAATCTTTAATTTCCAAACTGCCCTCCTTCGGTTTCTGTCCCTCCATCTGTGCCTTTGTCTCTAATTTCCTTTCCGGCCGTTCCATAGCTGCGGTTGTGGATGACCATCGCTCATTTCCTCATCCTATCAACTCCGGTGTTCCTCAGGGTTCTGTCCTATCTCCTATTCTCTTTCTAATTTTCATCAATGATCTTCTCAATTGTACATCCAGTCCCATCCATTCATATGCAGACGACTCTACCTTACACCACTCAATTAGTTTTCCAGAACGCCCCAGCCAGCAGTCCCTCAAAAGTAAACGTAATGAAGCCATAAAATACTTATCTTCTGATCTAGCTACTATTTCCAATTGGGGTAGAGAAAACCTTGTTGCATTTAATGCTTCCAAAACTCAATTTATCCATCTTACTACCCGTCAGGAACCTCCAGAGGACTATCCCTTATTCTTCAACAATACAAAAATCAACCCTTCATCTTCTCCCAATGTTCTTGGTGTCTCTTTTTCTTCTGCTCTCACTTGGAAAGACCATATTACCAGTCTCGCTAAGGCAGCCTCCCAGAAGCTGGGTGTGCTCAACTGCCTCAAGGGGTTCTTTACCCCTGCGCAGCTTCTTGCTCTGTACAGGGGCACAGTGCGTCCTTGTATTGAGTATTGTTCACATGTGTGGGGAGGATCCTCTCACACCGCACTCCTAGATAAAGTAGAAAGGAAAGCCTTTCGTATCATTAGCTCTTGTCCACTCACCAACTCTCAGCAATCTGTCTCTCTTCGCCGCAATGTTGCATCTCTCTCGTTATTCTATCGCTACTACAATAATCAGTGTTCCTCGGAGCTTTCCCAGTGTATACCACCTAATCTACGTAGCGTGCGTAGTAGCCGCCTTGCAACACAATCCCACCCCTACTCTATGCAACTCTCCAACCCAAGAGTGAAACGCTATTCTCAGACTTTCTTCTATTCAACTGCCGAGCTCTGGAACTCTCTCCCAGAATCAGTCTTTCCCTCTTTCTATGACTTAAATTGCTTCAAACTCTGTGTGTCCAGTGTCACATCCCTCACCACTGTGAAGCTTCGAGAGTTTCTGCTGTGCTCGACCCCTTTCGACTCGGCACTCAGTTGTTTTGTTGTGCCAGCCAGGGTCGACTATGACGTCTCAGTTGAGTGCGTCAATTGATTCATTTTGTATATTATTTAATGTTCTTAATAATAGATGGCGCTGTACTTGCCAATCTTTTGTTTTCTAGTTACCTATCTGTACGTGTATAAGGGGTTCAGGCTGTGACGGAGGGTGTTGTAATTCATCTTGAATTCATATGAAATCAGTATATACTCAACCAGCGTCTTGGATATATCGGCTCCTGGAGATTTGTGTGGAGGTGTTATCCTGTATTGTGTGCTACTAAATACCGCTAGCTGTGCTGATAACCAGGGAGTAGTGTCTTGTCTGTCATACCCTGATTCCTATTATTTGTGTGGAGGTGTTATCCTGTATTGTGTGCTACTAAATACCGCTAGCTGTGCTGATAACCAGGGAGTAGTGTCTTGTCTGTCATAGCCTGATTCCTATTATTACGTGTGTCATTAGTTTACATTAGTATATAAGGTTCTTTTCTTTTTTCCTTTATTTTTGTTTGTTTGTTCATAGAGATAAATTATTATAATTTATATATTAATATTCATATAATATACTATTTTCCTTTTTAATCTAGTTACTTGCAATTCTTTATATAACATAGACTCCTTTCTTTTATAATTAATTATATATATATATATATATATATATATATTAAAATTATCTTTATTTTTCTTAACCATCATATTATGTGCATTAGTTTGGTACAAAGGGGTTAGTGGTGTGGTCAAGTTCATAAGATCAAAAGTGGCTTATGACATAATAACTTACATAAATAAACTGCTATATAAACTATAACTACCATCTCTAAAATAGACTACTGAGTCTTGGCATAAGTCTGTTAAACAGACTATTACTCTCCTCACTGAATTCACTTCTAATCTATTCAGTCTAGTGTGACAATTTGGGAGTTACCATACCCGTAGTGCTTACCAGGCCTAATTAAAATTCCTCATAACTTCCGGGTTGTAACACCAGGCATTTTAGCTCGAACGTCCCTTGATTTCGGCCCTGTCCCTCTTTGAAATCTGGGGGAGGCACTCGCTGCAGGCAGCTATGCCTTTTGTCTCCCTCATTCACATAGAAAACAAATATATATATACAGTATATATATATATATATATATATATACAGTATATATATATATATATTGATATATATTTGTGTATTGTTACATATACCTCAATATAGCTTTGCATATGGCTTCAAAATTCGCCTAGAATTGCTGGTATTTAAAAAAAAACATAAGGGGAGGGCCCCTTACAGCGCCCCCCAGAACCCCTCAGCTGATTAGGCTTGCTTCGCTTACCATCCCATCCTTCTAGGAACCCTGAGTGGGGCCCCTTAGAACCCTTCTGAGGGGGCCATTTAACAAGTTTTCCATGAAGAAATTTTAGACCCACTCCGCCAATGGCACACATGGTTGTTCCAGTGCGGCTGTTGTAAAGATGCCTAATGTTCCTGTTGAGGGTTGACTGGCACACAGAAGAACTGACCAGACCTTGCAACTTCTATGATGTTCTGGAATATTGTTACTGTTGAGGGTTGACTGCCACACGGAAGCACTGACCAGACCTTGCATGCAACTTCTATGGTGTTCTGGAATATTGTTACTGTTGAGGGTTGACTGCCACATGGAAGAACTGACCAGACCTTGCAACTTCTATGGTGTTCTGGAATATTGTTACTGTTGAGGGTTGATTGCCACACGGAAGAACTGGCCAGACCTTGCAAGTTCTATGGCGTTCTGGAATAAAAGAACCCTGTTAAATTCCTTTCATTATAAGTAGGTGTTATAAGTTTTGCATATAAAGGGTATAAGGAGTATTAGCGAGGAGATGCATACAAGTAGACTGGGATGGTATGGAAATGTGGAGAGAATGGATGAAAATAATTGGGTGAAAAGATGCCGGTCTGTAATTGTGAGGGAAGCTGCACCAAGGGGTGGACCGAGGAAGACCTGGGATTGGACTATACGTGCCGATCTAAAATCCAAAAACTTGATAAGTGAAGCAGCCCTTAACAGGGTTGCCTGGGATGCCGCCATTAGGACAAAAGACTGAAACTGCATGTATGTGTGGAGCAATCAGTCTTAAAATTTGTCAGCCAGAGTGGACAGAAGGGTGCTGAGCTGGTATGGTCATGTTGAACGAATGGAAGATGAAAGGCTTACAAAGAGAATGTGTGAGTCAGATACAAAGGGAGATAGAAGGGCAGGAAGACCCCCATTGAGATGGAGACACTGTGTAAGAAAAGCTTTGGATGATAGAGGAATGAATATAGATCAACCAAGGGAAGTGGTAATAAACCGGAATGAATGGAGAATGCTTGTGAATAGATGAGTGAACACATGGTCATTTGGGGGAAGGGGTCGGGCACAAGTTGGACTATATAATAGTCCATCAGGCGCCTGTCCCGGGGAGACGATTAATATGAAGGGTGCGCCTGGAATTGTGGTGGGCGTGCTTGTGGTAGTAGGGCTTCGCTGCATGTCTGCCTGCCGAGATCGGAACCTCTCCAGGTGATCGGGGGCTGGGGGTGTTCTGGAGGGACCTTGGTGACCCTGGTCTCTGGGACTTCTCCTGGGTGACCTAGATGTGTGTGAATTTGTGGTTTGTTTGTGTGTGTTCAGTGTTTTCTGTTGTGTTTTGTGTTGTCCCTATTCTTGCTCTGTGTTGAGTCGGCCACCCTAAAAAAAAAAAAAAATAATAATAATAAAAATAATAAAATAATAAAAAAAAAATAAACAAAAAAATAGGAAAAGTGGGGATTGGGCCTGAGCATATAGATGTATGTATGTGTGTATATAGTATGGGTATATATCACCAAAGACCAAACTATATAGCCTGTACCAGTATTCCCTAATGTATATTATGGGTTTATTATGGATATATTATAGGTATATTAATGGGTTTCCTATTGGTATATTACGGGCTTAGTATGGGTATATTATAGGTATATTATGGGTATATAGCTGAGGGTGAATGTCAATAAAAGTAAATTGATGGTGTGTAATAGAGGAGCTCGTAGGATAAATCTAAATGTGAGGCTGGATGGGGAAATATTGGAACAAGTAGAGTGCTTTAAATATCTAGGAGGAACGATAAGCAGAAATGGAGGTAAAACAGAAAGTATGTGAAGGAAGGAAATTTTCGGAGCAATGGGAAGTATGTGGAAGGTGAGACATCTTGGAATTAAAGTAAAAAGTACAATGTATCAAGGGATTGTTGTGCCAACAGTGATGTATGGGGCTGACACATGGGCTCATGGGGTGTATTTATAAGCTTGATGAAGGTCTAGGGAGGAAACTATTAAAATAATACATAAATAAATTGATGGAACAATTATTAGGGTAAAAGTATAAAACATACTGTACATATATACAGTATATATATATATATATATATATATATATATATATATATATATATATATATACGGTATATATATATATATAAATTATACGGTATATTTATATATATATATATATATATATATATATATATATATATATTTGCATATATATATGTGTGTATAAAGAGAGAGAGAGAGAGAGTCAATAAAGACCTTAATAGGATTACCTTTCAGACTTCAAGCTGTGTTTTCATATCAGCAGTTGTACATTAACCCTGCTGGCCCGGGCAGGCTCTCAAAATTACAGTGTGGGCTACCCGGGCGATCTGGCCGAAAAACATCTAGGCCTAGGCTACCGTATTTTTGTTTAGTTTAACTGCTAGAAATTTCCCACGCATCTATAAATGTAGTGCGGTTTCCAATCTGTAGACTGGCGTTGAGTAGAGCTCTCTATGTCAACTGGTTCAGTTGTGATGACGATTTCAGTGGAGAGCACTTGCAGGCGATGTTAGCAATATGACTATCTTTTCACTACTGAAACAACGACATACAGACATACAATAACAAACGAGTCTTCTCTTTCTTGTTTTCGGAGGTGCGGTGACGTAACGATCGGCTTTGTTTACATGCGTCGGACGTACGGCGTTCAGACCAAGCTGAATAGGCTTTCAAGCTTGCAGATCTTAAAATGACAACCGGGCTCCTGCCCTTCATTCGTGGTGTCATTTTAAAATGACAACCGGGCCAGAAGGGTTAAAGGGGCATGGTTGGTTTTCTGGCCGTCTTCTCCCTCATGATTTAGATTTCAGTGATATGAAAACTCAGATTGAAGTCTGAAAGTTAATCTTTATAGGCTCTCTCTCTCTCTCTCTGTATGTATGTATGTATGTATGTATGTATGTATGTATGTATGTATGTACCGGTATATATATATATGAATCCGCTATTGATCTTGTCCGTGGAAAGCGGAGGCGAATAATGAAGAGAAACACCAGGGTGTGATAGAAGAACACAGTCATCTTGTCTATATTTATTGCAACGTTTGGGAGACACACTTAGTCCATCATCAGGCAAATCTAAAAATAACAGATACACACATTTGTAGGAAAACACTAGTATCATAGTGGATTACAATAATTTCATAAGGCCTAAGAAAAATGACATAGTATGAAAATATGAAGACAGACTATGATAAACCTAAATACGTATCATAAATTGGTGATATATAGAAACACAAAAATTCATAGATGACATAATGACTACCACACACATTATAAGTTAATCACAACACTTCTAAACACTATACATACAGAAACACGAAAAATAACTTACATTATGAAGATGTTTATAAGTGTCTTGTATAACCTCTGCTTACTTTTTGTTTGTATGTAGGCTACTGTATTTATGTGTTTCTTTTTCTATTATTATTGACTTTTAACATCAATTGTTCTTGTTAAAAGAGCACTCTTTATTTAACCCTTAATTGGCGGCGCGCAACTTATGTGGTGTGAAATAAATATGGACTAAGTGGCGGTTCACAACTTATGTTGTGTGCCATTTTCACCACGTAATGTTGCTGAGAGAGAGAGATGAGTGGTGGGAGGAGCGTAGCAAGCGTATGACTGCTCCAGACCACCGCGGCGGACCTACTGACATGAATCCCACCCTCCTACACCCTCTCGCACTCGCTACACAGGGAATTATGTAGGGAAAGTACCTAATTACATGGTTTTTGCACTCGTGTTGCGCGATCGTTGCAAGAGAACCAGTGGTCGTACAAGGATGGTTGGGGTGTCATTGGAAAGCTCTGTTTATGCCCTTTCAGGGATAGATACTTGTTTTACGCTCTGGGTCTTATTTAGGCATGAAAATTATCACGTAAACAACCCTATTTAGGGTAAAAACACCCCGCTGGGCGCTACGGTCAAATAGACCACCTAGCCCGCTAAATAAGGGTTAAATCTGTTGTTGCTTCTTCATATTTTGCAATTATTTGTCTTTATTATATTGTATCTATTCATTGTCGATAGTATCAATTGCTTGCTTTTGCGATTCCCTTTTTTTTTTCTTTTTTTTTTTAAGAGACAATGAATGGAGGAAGGAAAAACACAGATAAAACAAAGGTCCATGTGCCTAAAGGCATCCTCCATTCATAAAATGTTTGTAACAACTGGATTTAAACTTTTGTAGATTGTAAGTTTGTGGAAAGCAACTCGAGGGAAGTGAATTCCAAAGAGTAGTAGTTCTAGGGATAAATTAATTTTGATAAGCAGAAGTTCTGCACTGTGGAGGAGAAAGTGTAAATTCATGGGCGCTCTCAGCTGCCCTAGTTCTACGGGGAAAGATGTGGAGAGGCGGCACAATTGAAGCAAGTTCCTCGGAACAATTGCTGTGAAAATATCTGTAGAATAATGCAAGGGATGCAACGTTTCTTCGCATGGATAATGTAGGAAGGTCCTGTGTGATTGCAGGGTTATTGATTAATCTAATAGCTTTATTTTGAATTTTGTCCAACTGGCTCAATGCAACCACTCCACTTCCACTCCACAGAGGTGAACAGTAATCCATCTGAGAACGCACATGACTTTTATATATTACGGCCAACTGCTCGTCAGTGAAGAATTCTCGAACTCTGTACAGGAGTCCCAGTTTTTTAGAGGCATTCTTAGCAATGCTTCTAACATAAGGTGTCCAGCTCAAGTTAGTAGTTAATGTTACACCGAGAATGTCAATACTAGGGGAAGTGGGAATATTTACATCATTAAACAATATATGGGAGTCAGTGAGATTCTGTCGGTTAGAAAATTGAATGTACTTGGTTTTCTGTGCATTAAAGGAAACTAGATTCTTTTGTCCCCATTCATTAATTCTAGGAAGGTCCTGGTTCAGAGAAATTGCAGTGTTTATTTTTGAATTTATAAGATCGGGTTGGGTGAAAGAATTGGTAAATGTAAAGGAACTGTGGAGTGTTGAGTCATCTGCATAGGAATGTATTGGATTATGAGTGGTAGATATGAGATCTTTGATATGAATGAGGAACAGAGTTGGGGCCAAAACTGATCCCTGGGGAACACCAGCATTTATTGAGTGAAATTGAGAATAAAGGCCATCTACCATTACACATATTTTTCTGTTATGAAGATAAGAAGAAATTAGTGGAACTAATGATGCAAGGCCGTAGTGTGACATCTTCGACAATAAGGATTGATGCCAGACTCTATCAAATGCCTTTGATATATCCAGTGCTATTGTATGTGTTTCACCATGTTGGTCTGTAGCTTGGTTGATTTGATGCGTAAGAAGGCAAAGAATGTCTGCAGTTGATCGACATCTTCTAAAACCATATTGCCTATCACTGATTAATTTATTATTCTCAAGATGCTTAATTATGTGATTATTTAACATGATTTCAAAGACTTTACCAAGAGTGGAAGTTATAGCTATTGGTCTGTCGTTTGATGGATCTGAAGAGGCACCTTTTTTAGGAACTGGATGGATGTTTGCTTCTTTCCAGGGTACTGGGAAGCATGAGGTATGAGTACACAGACGGAAAAGTTTTGCCAATACAGGAGCGAGCACCAAGGAGCAATTCTTAAGTACTATTGGAGGAATTTCATCTGGACCAGGAGCCTTATCTACTGAGAGATTCTGCAAAATAGTTTTGACATGTCTGGTGTGGATCTTAAGTGAGGGAATTTCAGGTGAATTAAAATTAAGTACAGGGACATCTTGATTTATTTCATCTAAGGTTGAGTTGGTGGAGAAAATATCCGCAAGAAGATTAGCTTTACCTCGTGGATCACTTACAAGATTGCCAGTCGGAGATTTTAATGGTGGAATGGATGAAGCAGTAGTGAAGTTGGATTTGAATGAGTTAAGAGTAGACCAAAATATTTTGTTATCATTTGGAATATTTAGAAGTTTATTTGGCTGCTTGTGGAGAAAGTTTTATTTAGTTAGGTTTAATACAGTTTTGGCATGATTTCTGATGTTTCTAAAGTAATTAAAGGCTTCATGTGTTTTTGATTTTGTGTATGCATTGTAGGCTATTGCTTTTTGTTCAGTTACTCTAGCACAATTATGGTCAAACCATTTAGGTGAATTAGATCTTTTACTGTACTTTTGATGAGGAATAAAAGTTTCCATTCCAATTTTTACAAAATCTTGTATGTGGCTCAAGGTGGTGTGTGCATCATTATAAAAGAAAGAGGTCCAGGGAATATCAATAAAGTTTATTTGTATGATAAATGTAGGTTATTTGTAGGGTAGTTATTGATAGGGGTCACTTGAGGCATGCTATGCTTACAGGTACCTACCCGATATCACTATCGTTAGTGAGTGCCATTTGTATTTTGTACTATTGTTAATGTCTTGTTATGTTGCAAAACAAAATTTAATAGAACATTTTGACACTATTATTAGTTTCTTTATTCATGCAGCGTTTAGTAAAATTTACCAGAATGTCCCAGACTTCCCAAATTGACTAATTCCTTGAACATGACGATGGTGCATTGATATGTGTACGATCAGTTTGCATGGGAACCAGATTGACTTGCTCATATAGTGATGTACACTCTATGTGGTAGATTGTGTTCTTTTATTTCAATGGTTTTTATTTTAGTAAGCGTTGTTTCCACATAGCGACGTTGACCAGTTATTTTGCCTTTATATTGTCTTTGTCCTAGTTTTGGTTTGGTTAGTTTGCAAGTTTTACATTTTAAAACACAGGAGGTCGGTTGATTTTTCATTGCTACCTAATGAAGGTTTTAGTTTCACTGATATTAAGGACTCCATTATCGTGAGATTTTCTCGGTATAGACACCACTGGAGAACTGAGTAATTATCCTGGAGGATGGGGTGATTTGAGTCTCAGGCATGTTGACGTATGGCGCTATACGAGGGATTAGAATATGGCCTGTTTGTTCTAACCGACTTACCCTTGTGTTCAAAGATACGTACCTTGAGTTGACGTTTTGACGTAGTGTCTATGGGAAGCCCCCTCGGGCCCTCCCTCGCCCACCATGAACAACAGTGGTTAAATGACTGTCCTAATTACTTCAAACCTTTGTTCTACCGCCGTAATGTTGACGACACATTTCTCGTATTCAGAGAAAAAGAACACATCCCTCAATTCTTAGCCTATCTCAACTCAAAGCATGGACATATTGAATTCACCTCCGAAACTGGATCAAACGGTCGCCTTCCTTTCCTCGATATTGCAATTGATCACTCGAATAACAACTTCTCCACATCCATCTATAGAAAGCCTACATATACCGGCCTAACTACAACATTGTCCTCCTTCATTCCAATTTCATGCAAAATAAATCTCATATCTACACTAGTCACGAGAGCCTTCCTATTATGTTCAAATTACCTTAGCCTCGACTCTGAATTCAAATTCCTGAGAAAGACTCTTTTCGCCAATGAATTTAATACTAAATTCATCGACTCCTACATTGGTAAACAATTGCAACATCTCCTCCATCATAACGATCAACTCACCACAGTAAAGCGAGCTATAATGTATTTCCCCATTTCTTTCACAGGTAAAAGCAGTTTCTCATTAAAGAACAAACTCAATAAACTCCTAAATGAATTCTACCCTCAGATTAAAGTAAGAGTTATTTTCAGACATACGCAAACAATCAGTACTTTCTTCAAGTTCAAAGATATAATACCTAAAGAACTAAAGTCATCTGTAGTCTACAAATATCAATGTCATTGCTGTAATGCAATGTATATAGGTTGCACAAAACGTCAACTCAAGGTACGTATCTTTGAACACAAGGGTAAGTCGGTTAGAACAAACTGGGCATATTCTAATCCCTCGTATAGTGCCATACGTCAATAAGCCCGAGACTCAAATAACCCCATCCTCCAGGATAATTTCTCAGTTCTCCAGTCATGTCGATACGGAGAGGATCTCACGATAATGGGAGTAATTTATATCAGTGAAACTAAAACCTTCATTAGGTAGCAATGAAAAATCAACCGACCTCTTGTGTTTTTAACATCTTCATAATGTAAGTTATTTTTCGTGTTTCCGTATCTATAGTGTTTAGAAGTGTTGTGATTAACTTATAATGTTTGTGGTATTTATAATGTCATCTATGAGTCTTTGTGTTTTTATATCACCAATTTACGATACGTATTTAGGTTTACCATAGTATTTCTTCATATTTTCATACTATGTCATTTTCCTTAGGCCTTATGAAATTATTGTAATCCACTATGATACTAGTTTTTTTTTCTAACAAGTGTGTGTATCTGTTATTTTTAGATTTGCCTGATGATGGAGTAAGTGTGTCTCCCAAACGTTGCAATAAATGTAGATAAGATGAACGTGTTTTTCTATCACGCCCTGGTGTTTCTCTTCATTATATATATATATATATATATATATATATATATATATATATATATATATATATAATGGAGTAATCCACCTAATATTGCTACCATTTGGGATGGGTCAGCCAGGGAATAAGTGTGGACATTAATAGCTCGTTCGCTCTAGCCCTTTTGGAGTTACAGAAGATAGGGTTCACGAGTTTTGGCCTATGTATTTGGAACAAGGTATAGTCCCATCCACCCGCATTTTATAACGTTTTCTCCCCTAGATGGGTTGCCGACCAGGCTGATGAGTCCCATCCATGCAGATGGTAGGCTTGTCCCGCGGTGTGTGAGGGACCCGGGTTAAAACATTGAGTTCAAATTCCTTGTCTAAAAAAGATTAGCTGCTTTGGTAACATTGTCAGGAGTAGAGTACAAAAATATATATTCATATTATCACCAACCCATCAATTAACTTACAAATAAACCTAGTTATTATATAAATTAAACCAATGAATTCATGTGGTACTCCAAGGATTCCAACATAGGATACTCACACCAAAATTCACCGCACTAACCATTTCGTTATCAATACAGTAAAGTAATGAATACATGTGGTACTCCAAGGATTCCAACTTAGGATACTCACACCAAAATTCACCGCACTAACCATTACGCTATCAAGACATTAAACTAATGAATACATGTGGTACTCCAAGGATTCCAACCTAGGATACTCACACCCAAATTCACCACACTAACCATTACGCTATCAAGACAGTAAACTAATGAATACATGTGGTACTCCAAGGATTCCAACCTAGGATACTCACACCCAAATTCACCACACTAACCATTACGCTATCAAGACAGTAAACTAATGAATACATGTGGTACTCCAAGGATTCCAACCTAGGATACTCATACCCAAATTCACCGCACTAACCATTACGTTATTAAGCCAGTTAGTAAGTAACAAGTGGGTTTTAGGGGAGGTGTGGTGGAATGATCTTGCCACTGGACAGGTAATCCAATGGACCCGGGTTCAAATCCCGATATGTCAATGGGAAGATATTATTGCGATGGAATTTGTGCTGTACCTAGACTAGTATCAGTGTATTACCACAAAGCCCACCGAAACGCCAAATAAATACCCTCATTGTTCCCTTATTAAATAACACTTTATAAATATTCCCGTATTCAAAATATGCTTCAGGGAAACAATGCCTAGTGAATTAATTGCTCAATAGGTGGCATTCTGAGAGTGAGGGTCCGAGCCTAGGGGTTGAGATGGTGAAGCACGGAGGTGAGGCAGCTTCAGAGATGGGGCAGCTTCGGAAAGTGAGTGGGTGATTCACATGTCTCACTCCCTAGACTGGAATGAGACTTCACGGGCTTCACCGTGTTGAGCGGCAGAATGTAAAAGCTCTCAGCCTATGCCCGAGAGGAAGTAGTTGGAATATAGAAGGAAAACAAAATTAAACAAATCCTATAACACCAGGTGATCACTACCAGTTTGACAGTTAGACAAATAATGATATCCCACATGGTCTGGTCAGCCAAGTAACGTCTCTTAGGTAAAATGATCGCCTGGTAAAACGGGCAGTGAAACCCATATGTTACACACAAAAAGTTTGGGAAGGATGTAGTATCCAGGCGTACGGTCGTCATGTTTACATAAGTCGTGCACTTGCGGAAATAATCTCGTATATTTTGACTGCTTTTTTTTCTGATATTTGCCCCTTATGGCAATATATATGATGATGACAATAAGTCATGGGGGGGATGAGGGTCTCGACCTATTATTGTATCCCACAGCAGTCAAAATAGTCGGGAACATGATCACGAGCGTGCGAGTAGTGTAAACAAAGCAGGCGATACGCCTGAATACTACATCCTTACCGATATTATTACTCTTAACAATGTTACCAAAGCAGCTAAACTTTGTTTTATGCAGAAATTCACCTCAGAATAATCTGTATGAGCAGCTATCCCAAGCTTTGAACTCGGCTCACTTCATACAACAGACGATGACTATCGAGTCATAAGCCTTGGTCGGCAACCCATCTAGGGGAGACAACGTAATCAAATTTGGGTGGATGGGATTATACCTTGTTCCAAATATGTAGGCAAACATTCTTGACCCCTACCTTCTGTAACACAAAAAGGGCTAGAGCAAATGAGCTGTAAATGTTCACACTTATTCCCTGAATAACCCTACCCATATGGTAGAAATATTAGATGGATTATTCCAGTCGTTTGTGAGTTGTAGGGGTTAATCCATTGGCTGCGACAACTGTTCTTGAATGCTTTGGCAATAAAGAAGCAATTTACAGGCCCTTAAAGCCTCTTAAAGCCTGTGGAGAAGAGTACGAGTGAGCAGGAGCGCGGCAGGCCACTGTCCACTTTCCAACACGGCGGCCAGGGCACTGAGACTCTTACCTCATATCTCGCGAGACCAATGCAGCGCTGCCAAAGGCAAATGTAGCGCGACATTGCTCATTATTAGCGAATATTTGCCAATGTCTATGGTATCACTGTGGGTGAATCCCGCGTGCTACGAAGCTCGTTCTGGTGTCAATTTGAACCTATTTTCTTCTAGCGTTTTGCTGAATTCATTTTATTTCATTCAGACGTGCCTGAATGAGCCCCAATATAGCGGAAATATGCCCGCAGCATAAGTGTTAAACTTCAAGCGTTTTGGCCTACTTATGTGGAACAGGGTATAACTATTCCTAGTAACTCCTTGACGCTCACCTTAAAGTCAGACAGAGGATAGGTAGGACCAATGAGAGTGTTGAAAGGATAACGACCATGGTGGCTCGTTAGGAAGTTGACCGCCTGTTGTAGGTGTTTGCCATTATAGTTGTGGACACCTGTGGATATTAAGTCAATTACTGCAGGCTGTTTCTATCTATATATTTACTCAGTCCCATTCCCCCTTTATTTATTTATTTATTTTTTAGGGGGGGGGGATTCGAAAGGGGCAACACACCAGAAAAACAATGAACACACATAAACAAAACACAAATTCACACACATCTGCGGGCTTTTATATATATATATATATATAATACGGACATCATTGCGGCAATTGTCATATGGCATCTCCGAAAATCTGTGTAGTTCAGTTGGCCAAGTAAGTCGTTTCGCCGCTGTCATTACGTTTTACTCTCTGTGTGCTGTATTAATGTCTGTCGGATGTTTACTAGGATGTGTATACTGTAGATAGGGACATGTTTGTATATCTCTCTCGAAATTATAAATTAATGCTTAGATAGTGCTGATGATACCAATTATTGATCGAAATATACTTGGTGGCGACATCACTTATTTGGCCGACTGTACAAGGCATGGGAGGCAGGCAAGCGAGTCTAAGCATCGCGGGACCCTTGCATCCATCGGCCACTGTGTCTGGGCAAACACTGGCATAATTCACCACTTGCAAGCTTCAGGCTACAATGAAGTTGGAGCCGTAAACATTGATTTTAAACGAACATACATCAATATTGTTGGCTTCTGATGGATGGAAAGTATGATTAATTTGGTTATATATATTTATAAATGCAGTATGACCGTATTTTATTTGTTAATTATGATAAATAACGGTGTCTATACCACTAACTTCCTTATAGCCAGAAACTTGCAAGTGGTCAATTCGGAGACATCTCCAACTCCCTTACAGACTTGGGGATAGCAAAAACTGCTCAAACTCGTTAATTTTTCCCAATTCAGCGTCACTATTTGCAATATTGTTGCACGGCAACCGGTGGTCGTACAGACATGATTCAGATGTCATTGGAAAGGTCTATTCCTATACTTTTAGGGATATATATTTGAAATACGTTCTAGCTCTTGTTTGACATGAAAATGTGCAGGAATGAAGGTCACTTTTAGTAAAAAAAACCTGTATGGTAGAGTGGTAACTAAGCAAATGTCATATGACAAGTGCCACAGTCACTGTGTTAAGGGCACTATCCACATTAACGCTATACAAAGACTATAAGATCATTGAGTATATTGGTGGTAGATAGGATTGCTTAGTTTATGATTGTACAGTATGTATATATATATATATATATATATATATATATATATATATATTTATTTATATATATATATATATATATACTGTATATATATTGTTACGAGGGGAGCCGGGGCAACCAGATGCTCCCATAGCCTAGCCCACAGCACCGAACAACCCTGCAACAGACACACTCCTAATATCTGACTCAAACACCAAGACATGCAGGTTCTTTAGGAAAAATGGTTATCTTCCTCTTTGCTCTATTAAAGCAGTAACAAGGAGACACAAAAATATCTATTGTCCCCGAGTCTCGTCCATAGTGCGTGTTGTATGCAAGAGAACTTCTAAGGTTATTATATACTGCACCAACATTACCTAACCATACCACTACTAGACTCCCAGAACACTCTATATCATACCCAATCGCTTAGGAATTGAGAACAATACAGAGCAAAAACCCATGGAAAGTCCAGTGCAATAAACCTCTGTGCCAAGCCTATTATCCCTAGCCTATGTCCTAATAATACACCGAGTGGCTCTCTTCAGCACAGCTCGGCGGTGGTGTTGTAAGGGGTAAACAACTTTAACACTCCACGGGCGGCTAGGTTAATAACTTCTGCTACCTGCCCAGCGGGCATATTTACCCTAAATGAGCTTCATTCCATACTCTTTTTCATGCATAAAGAAGAGCCAGAGCGTAATACAATTATGTATCCGTGAAAGGGCGTTAATTGAGCTTTCCAATGACACCTGAACCATCCTCCTACGATCACGGGTTGTCTTGCAACGATCGTGCAACACGAAGGAGTAATACCTAAAATACGGTAATTTCCTTACATAATTCCCTGTCTAGGGAGGCAATGGGTGTGAATGTGTGTGGAGATGGGCCCTGTCGCGGGCGCCGTGCCGAACGGTCAGAGTCAACCTACGCTCCTCCCACCGCTCGGACTCTCTCTCAGACCCAATTATGTGCTCAAAATTGCAACCGACTTAAGGCGGGCCCCGCTCTTTTGTCCATGGTTCTCTAGACTGCCTAAGTCGGGCCCCGCCAGAGAGGGGTTAATGACTTAACCCTTACAACATCATCTGGGGTTAGCTCAATACAACCGAGTACAATGGGGACAACCTCACCTAGTAACAGTTTCCACCCCTAGTCCCAAACTGCACCGAATGTATTGCTGCTAAAAACAAACAAGGCTCAAGGGTTGATATCCTGGGGAAGTTGGAAGCTGGCTGCCACCCAATAAAGGGATAGAAAAGACTAAGTCAAAGGATGCTGTGTGGTGGAAAAATCTTAGCCTACCAAATCACACACCCAGCAACCTCTGTACTCATAGGCCTGACAAAAAACAGAGGTAAACAGTCCAGCCACTCAATCCCCCCAGTGATATCAACCATGAATAATATGCACATCTAATAGTGGTGAAACAATGCTGCAGAATAATGGAAAAGAACATGGAGGAAGAAAAGGAGAAGCTATATTCTAGATTGCCACAGAAGAAATGAATACAGTAGTTAATATTAAACTAAAGATGTTAAAACAAAACTATATGCTCAATATGACTCCAGCCCCTGCTATGCTCCAATCAAATAACGAACAAAAAGAAATATGCGGTATTCAATGGAAAACATGAAGCAAGCCTGACCAACACCAAACAGTGATGCTGACCGCGCTAGAGGTGAGACTGGAGTAATGGTGGGACCGTGGGAACATTCCCTCGAGGGTCCCCTGGCCACGAGAAGTGAGAGCTCCAAGCGTCACCAGATTGCACAATTACACTAGGCACTCGTGCTCTCATCAACAATACATAAATGATCACCTAAATACAAGACATCACTGTGCAAAATCATGATAACGAAAACGATCCCCCAAGGGCCGAACAAAAGAAGTAATTATACTCGTGGCAGCTAAAGAGATCGCTAGCCTCTCTACCCGGCCCCTCACATGGTAACATGACGTCACTGGTGGACACGAGGGATACAGGGAGCGAGAGAGAGAAAACATGGCTCCTTCCCAATATGACACAGGCTATGTACATTATTATAACGCATACAACTGAACTGAGGTTATACAAGTTCAGGGGAATGTGACCATATATATATATATATATATATATATATATATATATATATATATATATATATATATATAGGGGAGGTGTGGTGGAGTGGTCTTGCCACTGGCCTGGTAATCCAAAGGTCCCGGGTTCAAATCCCGATGTATCAATGGGAAGATATTATTGGGATGGAATTTGTGCTGTACCTAGTATCAGTGCATTACCACAAAGCCCACCGAAACGTCAATAAAATACCCTCATTGTTCCCTGATTAAATAGCACTGTATGAATATTCCCATATTCAAAATATGCTATAGGGGTGCAATGCCTGGTGAGTTATCTGCTCAACAGGTGGCGTTGTGTGTGTGTGGAAGTGTGAGAGTCCGAGTGTATGGGATGAGACAGTGAAGCACGGGAACGAGGTGGCTTCAGAGATGGGGTCGTTTCGGGCCATGAGTGAGCACCGTGCCTCATGTGAAGGCAAGATGGCAGGTGCTCGTTGTACTCTACGTGCTTCACATGTCTCACTCCCTAGACTGGAACAAGACCTCACGGGCTTCACTGTTCATTGTAAAGCGGTGAATGTTAAGGCTCTCAGCCTATGCCCGAGAGGGAGTAAGTTGGAATATAGAAAAAAAAAAAAAAAAAAAATATATATATATATATATATATATACTGTTAAACAAATAGAACAAAATGGGTAATGCGCCTGAGCAAATAGATAGATAGATATGTTAATAATATTACACATAGGAGGTATATTGCACATTGGCAGTTATGATAATGAGGATATCGTTAACTATGTTGCTTTTTTTTTTTTTTTTTTTTTTTCTATGTGATTGAGGGAGGCAAAAGGCATAACTGCCTATAGCGAGTGCCTCCCCCATAGTTGAAAGAGTGACCGGGCCAAAATCAAGGGACGTTCGAGCCAAAATGCCTGGACACACGGAGTTTGAAGCAATTTAAGTCATAGGAAGAGGGAAAGACTGATTCTGGGAGAGAGTTCCAGAGCTCAGCTGTTGAGTAGAAGAAAGTTTGAGAGTAACGTTTCACTCTTGGGTTGGAGAGTTGCACAGAGTAGGGGTGGGATTGAGTTGCAAGACGGGTACCACGTGCCCTACGTAAAGGAGGTGGTATGCACTGGGATAGCTCTGAGGAACACTGATTATTATAGTAGCGATAGAATAGCGAGAGAGATGCAACATTGCGGCGGAGAGAGAGATTGCAGAGAGTTGGTGAGTGGACGGGAGTTAATGATACGAAAGGCCTTCCTTTCAACTTTGTCTAGGAGAGCGGTGTGAGAGGAACCTCCCCACACATGTGAACAATACTCAATACAAGGGCGCACTATGCCCCTGTACAGAGCAAGAAGCTGTGCAGGGGAAAAGAACCCCCTAAGGCGGTTGAGCACACCCAGCTTCTGGGAGGCTGCCTTAGCAAGACTGGTAATATGGTCCTTCCAAATGAGAGCAGAAGAAAAAGAGACACCAAGAATATTGAGAGAAGATGAAGGGTTGATTTTTGTATTGCTTAAGGGGAGATAGGCCGTTCTTTTGGTCTATTAATTAATGTATTCCTTTATTTCTCAGTTGCCTCGCTACACCTCCATCAAGCTTAGAAAAACACCCCCTAGATCCCCGTTCAAGATAAATTTGTACATTTCTCGATAGAAAAGGTAAAAAAGGGCGGTTCCTCTCAAAATTTCAGGCTCGCTTTCGCTCGCCAGCCAGGAACAAAATTGACACCTAATTGGCACGATGGGTCTTATAATTGACAACTAAATGTGACGAAAGGTGTTAAAGTCGCCAATAGAAGAGAGAGAGAGTGTGTGTGTGGTGACCATGAACATTACTGATAAGTCTTATGGGAGAGAGAGATCTTTTATAAGCTATAACATTTTTATTATTTATTAATTTACATGTTTTTGTTGTATTTTTCTTTTTTAGGTTACATGATATGTTTTTTTCTTCTACTCATTGAGCATTTTTTTTTTTTTTTTTTGGTGATTTTGAGTTACGGAGGTTTTTTGTTCCGGAATTACTGAAGGTAATGTAAGAGGAATCGGCCTTTGGCCGGGACATTTTGTGTGTAAAATTTTATCTTAAAGGAGGGTCTTGGTGGTATTCTTTTAATCTAGGGAGGAAACTAAAAATATAGATATATATATATATATATAAATATATATATATATATATATATATATATATAAATATGTATTCCGGGTACTCGGGGGATGGGGGAGTGCTTGAGTCCTTGGTGACCCTGGTCTCTGGGTCTTCTCCTGGGTCACTTAGAGATGTGTGTGAATCTGTGTTGTGTTTTTGTGTGTTCATTGTTTTTTATTGTGTTGTGTCGTCCCTATTCGGGCTCTGTCTCGAATCAGCCACCCCCAGAAAAAAAACAAAAAAAACAAAACAGAAACATGGTGGTTGGGCCAGAGTAAATCGATAGATAGAAAGATATAAAGTAAAATTAGTAAAATATGTCTTACCAGTAATAGTTATACATTTAGTGATACTAGTTCGTGATGTAATGTCCAGGTGGGAATCCGGCTAGATTAGACCAATAATATACCAAAAAATACACAAATTTATGTTGGGGGTGTTATTTTAAGTTTGATGGGGGTCTAGGGAAAAAAAAAACAAGAAAAAAATAAAGAAAACATTAAAAATGCACAAATTTATCTAGAAGTGGGGGGGGGGGGGTCTTGGGGGTATATTAAGCTTGATGGAGGTCTTGGAACACAACAAAAATACCGAAAAATGCACAAATTTATCTTGGGGTGTTATTTTAAGCTTGATGGAGGTCTAGGGAGCAAAACTAATATATATAAATAAATCATTAGTGAAATAAAGCAATATATATAGTATAAATGTGTTAAATCTTTCTTACCAGTAATAGTTATACATTTAGTGATATTACGTTGTGCCGTTATGTACAGATGCCATTTAGGTGTCGATTTTAAGACCTTTCGTCCGATTTAGGTGTCGTTGTTTTCCTGGCGAGCAAGAGCGAGCCTGTAATTTGAAGAGTAACCAGCCTTTGGCTGGGCCATTTTATTTTTGGGGGGGGGTGTTTTTTAGTAGTGAAATAAATTAATATATATAGTATAAATGTGTTATAAGTATCTTACCAGTAATAGTTAAACATTTAGTGATAATAGTTTGTGCTGTAATATCCAGGTGGGAGTCTGGATGTATTAGACCAATTAGAACATAGGTGCCTCCCGGTCGTAGTGCCCGGATGCCACGATTCACTACCTGTAACCATAGAATATCAATTAATGTGGCTGATCTATTATGACAAGTGGATGAATTGACCATTTGCGAGTTTCAGGCTATAAGGATATTGGAGTTGTAGGCATCGATATTTAACAGAATTACAAGCGTAAATATGATTGTAGTGCATCTATAAATACTTACCATCAAACTCACTATACTTCCTAACCATCAGAAACCTACAGTATTATTGCATTTCTGTTTAATATCTATATTTACGGTTCCAACTTCCTTATAGCCTGAAACTCGCAAGTGGGGAATTAGGTGGAAGGGAAGCATTGGAAAGAGCTTGAATTATGTATTTCTCTTATGTTTTGGGCTACGCATAACCATCTTCAGAGAGACTGGTGGAATTATCTCCACCTCTACCCCCTCCCCCCCCCCCCCCCTGTCTCTCTTTCTCTCTCTCAAGATGTGTTCTGCGTAGCCCTAAACATAAGAGGAATAAATAATTGAAGCTCTTTCCTGTGTTTCCCTTTCACCTAATATATCAATCAATCAATACGGCGTGACAGCACGTAGCAGCAGTCACCCTCCGACTCCACTTCGGGTGATCCTCCTGGGCGAGAATTTAGGCATCTGCCCGGCCCATATCAAGTATTCTATCTCATGATTGGCCGGCTTTCCTTCAGCCATGAGTTCCGTGGTCTTCCCCTAGGCTTCCTCCACTCAGGGTTGTCCTCTATAGAGACCACTTGGTGATCAGGGTCAGGATCAGGAAGGTGAACCACATGCCCATATAGCCCAAGTTGGCGTTCACGGACCATGCAACTAATATACAGGTCTACCTCGATTTACGATTGGGTTACGTTCCTGAAAACCCGATCTTAAATTGATACATTTTATAGCAAACCCTAGAATTAATTGGGTAAATGGGGAAGAGTTCTGGGACCAGCCAAAACCTCACACACAAACACCTAAAAACCTATAATAGTATCATAAATCAGGGCATCGGATAGTGAGGGAGACCTGTATCTTGAATCAGTTTCACAGAGTAGGCCTAGTCGCTGGTTTGAAACGTGATCATTCCAGCGTTGGCCCATGATCCTGTGAAGACATTTAGCACCAAAGGAGGGTTTTAAAAGGGTAAGACCATTTGTTATAATGGGGTATATCAAGTATTTAACAATGTGTAAGGAAGCCTTAGAAAGGTTTATATATGTATATAATGGGTATATCAAAAGTTTCGTTTTCTAAGTGTATGAAGGAGACAAAAGGCAGGATGCCTGTAACGATTTTTTGTCCTATGTGTATGGAGGAGACAAAAGGCAGGTTGCCTGTAACGAGTGTCCCCCCCCCCCCAAAGTTAAAAGTGACGGAGCCAAATTCAAGGGACGTTGGAGTCAAAATGTCTTGACACACAATGTTTAAAGCAGTCTAAGTCATAGGATAAAGGATAGACTGATTGAGGGAGAGAGTTCCAGAGTTCACTTGCTGAGTAGATGAAAGACAGCAAATTTGCCAATTCTTGGGTTGGAGAGCTGGACAGAATAGGAGTGGGACTGTGTTGTAAGGCGGGTGCCTTGCACTCGCTGCAAGGGAGGGGGTATGCACTGAGAGAGCTCTGAAGATCACTGATTGTTGAAAGAGA
Organism: Paralithodes platypus; assembly: GCA_032716605.1. NCBI lineage: Eukaryota > Metazoa > Arthropoda > Malacostraca > Decapoda > Lithodidae > Paralithodes > Paralithodes platypus. The sequence continues at coordinate 28,075,036 of CM064482.1, forward strand.
TGCAACATTGTGGCGTGTAGAAAGAGATTGTAGGGAACTATTAAGAGGAAATGAGTTGATGAGGCGAAATGCTTTTGATTCTACTCGTTGGAGAAGTGCGGTATTTTGGGTGGAGCCTCCCCACACATGCACACAATACTCAATACAGTGTCGCACTGTGCCCCGATACAGAGCAAGAAGCTGTGAGGGGGTGAAGAACCCACGGAGACGGTTGAGCACTCCCAACTTTTTTAAAGCTGTTTTAGCAAGAGTGGTAATATGATCTTTCCAAGAAAGGTTGGATGAAAAGGATACACCTAAAATGTTGAAAGAAGATGAAGAGTTGCGTTGTGTATTGTTGAAGAGTAGCTGATAGTCTTGTGGAAGATTGTGATGGAGAGATAGAGGGAGAAATTGGGTCTTGGAGGCATTGAAAGTAACAAGATTTTCTCTGCCCCAATCAGAAATAATTGAAAGATCCGAAGACAGGCATTCTATGGCCTCGCCACGTTTATTTTGGAGTGCTTGCATGCTTGGTTGATGTAAAAAAACGTGTTGAATAGCGTAAGGTAGAGTCATCAGCATATGGGTGGATGGGACTGGAGGTACAGTTGAGGAGATCATTAATAAATATTAGAAAGAGAATTGGAGACAGGACAGAACCCTGAGAACACCGGTGTTGATAGGATGAGGAAGTGAACGATGGCTGTCCTCAACCGCACTATGGAACGGCCAAAAAGGAAATTAGAAATAAAGGCACAGATGGTGGGATAAAAACCAAAAGAGGGTAATTTGAAAATTAGAGATTTGTGCCAGACTCTATTGCATGCTTTCGATATATCTAGCGCAATAGAACAAGTCTCACCAAACCCTCACTGAAGTATAATTATGCAAAATATAGAAAAGGTATATAAATCGTATATAAAAGGAATAAAAAAACGTATATAAAAAGGTTAAGGGTATAAAATAACCAGTACCGTTGCCGTCCTTGTAACTTAATACTGGCTACTATTAGACGATTGTGTTCAGTTTAAAAAGGGCCTCCAGCTATTAACAGGCTTCAAACTATCTCACTTGACTCTTTTTACTACCACAGATCCTATTATTTAAACTGAACAAAGTCGTTTAAATATAGGTCGAATAAAACTAAAAAGACGTTAGAGAGAGAGAGAAAAAAAAACGTTTTAGGGTGCTCTGTCATTGTCACTGAGATGATAAAAGCCTTGGGTGACATAGGAGTGACACTATAATTGAAATGCTGGGTGCGAAGGGAACTTAACCCTCCCGAAAACTCCCCAGGTTTTGAGATGCCTGGCACTGGGCTCGAACCTTGGTTAGCGACCTCAGTAGGTCAACCAGCTCCAAGCGCTAACCCACTGTACTACCGCAAATGTTCAATAGGATAGTAACCTTAGTTCTCCTTGAAAGAACCAGGTGATAGTCTCGTGGCGATTCACATGAAGGGTTTCTTAGACTCCGCCATCAACAACTATTTTACACTATCCCAGACGTCAACTCGGGTAGTACAGTATTGGGGTTGCGGGATTTTTGCGAGGGCATTACAATAATCAATTCACTAGGCTAGAAATCTTTACCCCTAACGTCTTTAACTAAAAAAGGGCTAAAGCAAATGGGATGTAATTATCCACAACCATTCCCTGGCTGACTCTTCCCAAATGGTAGAAATATTAGCTCGATTACTATAGTCATGTTTGTGTTATAGAGGTTAGTGGTCAAGATGTTTGGCCTAATTAGAGTGAATAGACTATAGTCACGAAGATAATAAACTCATTGTAGTATTTAATTCTAAATCATCTATGCTACTACTACGGGGGATAATTCGACAGTCATTTAGAAGTTCGTATATTTTATTTAACAGACTTCCTAACTACCCTAATAATAGGTTCTTGGCTCGGGCCGAGATAAGTTCAAGACACAGATTGAATATTGCGTCGATTCATGCTAGGTTGTACTCTGGACCCCTAGAGTTCCCGTTACTCCCTAACTGAATCCCCGCTATTCAGGTATTGACTCAAGTCGGCTTCGATCCTACGACCCGTTATTATTGATTAATCCTAAATAATTAAGTCAAACCCCTGCAGTGCTTTTTATTGAGACCAGGGCCTAATGAACCATATGCTCTTTGCCTAACTAAAACAAGTTATATTCGTTCCTCTACTCTTTACGTTTTCCCACGTTTACTGAGCCTTTTCCCAATCCCAAAGCTATAACATATATAATCTATCTCCTCAATACATAGAATCTATTTATTCCTCTGACACAACCGTCGTTACTACACAAGTACCTCCACAATGACAAAATCATATAAATTACCGAATGAGATTACAAGGTCATTCTCACGTACACTATGGGTTCTGCCACCCAGTTACTTCACAATCTAGGTTTACAATCTTTACCTCAATCACACTATTGGGTTCCGCCACCCAGTTACTTCACAATTAGGTTTACAATCTTTATCTCAATAATACTATTGGGTTCCGTCACCCCGTTACTTCACAACTTAACGGTTGCAAAATTATTGGTAAATCTTTTAACTCGCACGAATCTAAGAATGTCTTCTTCAATCGAGTTGTCAACTTGTGGAATGGGCTCCCCCGAATCGTTATAGACTGCATCACCGTTGATTCATTTAAACTCCGCCTAGACAAATATCTCTCATCAAACCCGCGACTGACTGCGTTTGTAAATGAATAACTTTATTTTATCCCCTCCTCAGTTACTAACCCATCTGTCCTCTACTAACTTCCTAATCCTGCCACGGACATTAGTTCCAGGGCAGTAATTCCCTTTCCAATGTTCCCTTACCCACTCTAAACCACTGTTTGGACACTTGATCCTCAGTATTTTGGAGGACAAGCAACCTAGAAGGGTCACTAGATCTGTTGTTGCTTGATTTCCTTTGTACTCCTTTGTACTCCTTTGTAATATAGGTTTACATTATTTATCTCAATGACACTATTTGGTTCCGTCACCCAGTTACTTCACAATCTATATTTACAATCTTTACCTCAACAACCCTATTGGGTTCCGCCACCCAGTTACTTCACGATTAGGTTTACAATCTTTATCTCAATTACATCTTCTGAATTTACCCTCTAGTAACCCTGTTACCAACACACTAGGTTACCTTTCACTTTAATCAATTATCTTACTAACAAAAGATGAACCGTGCCTCAGACGCATACACGGAATAACTCTTTTAGACTTAATAATATCATAGTTCACATTGGACTAGTGTCTTTCGATACAGTTTCCTTTTTACACAACTTAATCAATGATTCATTTGGACTAGTGTCCATCCCTAGCTATAGCTAATCTATTAGGCAACTAAACAACTGTTTCCCTCTTTAACTTACTGGTTGCCTCATTTATTAACAAAAGTATTCTTTCCCTCCCCTCTTTACTTTTACTCTTTTAATCTGTAATCTATTTGGCAACTAAACAACTGTTTCCCTCTTTAACTTTGGTTGCCTCATTTATTAACACAAGTATTCTTTCCCCTACTCTTTTAATCTTTAATCTCTCCTATCAGATCCTATATAATAACTCTTCGGCTGGTGCTGGTGCTAACAAAAATAACTAATTAATAAACACATCATCATCTTTATATATTCAGGTAAGTCTAAATTCTTTTTCCTTTAGTCTTGTCCTAGAAGGACACATCAATTTATATAGTAAACCACCAGGTTAGTCCACCACATCTCTCTTTCTCTCCTTATAATATACGGGCCCAATATTGGTCCTTAAACAAATGTATTCTGGTATGCTGGATCAGGTGTGTGTGTGTCTGGAGCTGTGTTTAGGTGAGGGCAAGGTAACTGGAAAAGTGGGTTCCTGGTTTTCGTTTGTGCCCGGGCGAGAGGGAGAGCAAGTAGGTTGCAGTGTGTGGACCCGGTGAGCTCTGAGGGGTGAGTGACCCCTGGAGTCCGCGCGCGGCCGCCTTTATACTCAGGCCTCCCGCTCTCGCGCGCTGTGAATGGCTGGTGGGCTCGCCCGGCTGTACGTTCACACTGACTTTTTGCTTCCTTCATCTCCTCTCTCTTCTCTTCATAGTAAGTTCCAGGAAGTTGATTATAACCCTCTTTTGGTGGCTTATGGAAGTACAGGGCTGGCACCGAGGTATTACTCAAAGGATAATCAAAAGGAGTTCTTCGAGCAAAGAAAGAGAGTGACTTCTGAGGGGGAGTAGGAAGTCCAGCTTCGTGCTCCGATAATGGAGGCCGCTGATTGGCTGGTGGGCGGGGCCTGGCACATTGCAGCCGTGAGCTGTCAAAATCAGCTGGCTTTGCAAGTAAGCAAAAGGGAGCGCGGTGATTGGCGGAGGGCGTTTCTACTTTATCACCCCCTACTGAATTTAGGCGAGCTCCTGATCCCCGCAATACTGTTCCCCTAAAATTTATGGTGGGGCCCGTAAATTTGGTTGCCCTCGCAGGAGTCTTCTCCGGAAAGTTAAGCAAAGGAGTTTCTTTGGATTCTTTCACTTTAGCTGTGGGAGAACTGTTTATCCGGTTGCCGTCAAAAGATACGCCTCGCGGTTCAATCTCGTCTCGAGGACACTCTTCTTCACTACTTAAAGTCCTGTTTAAAACTCTCGGGGAAACTGAAACTTCGCTGTCTGGGACCGTAGACTTTCCCTCCTCAGTAAGCTCATAAAAATCGTCTTCATCACTAGATACGATCTCTTCGCTTCCTAGCTCTCCTTCTTTCTCAAACTCAGGAAGACCCTCTCGATTCTTTTGACTAAGTGACCACCAAAGTGGAGAATCTTCTAGGTAGTCTCGAGTCGGAGTAGGACCTCTAACGTTGGGTCGAGCCGAGGAGGTATCAGGGTCGTCGGCCCTGGATTCCGCTTCCTCTTTGCTCCCTTCCTCACTACTCCACTCGCTCGTTTCTGGAGGAAGATTACACTCATATCGTTTGGTATGACGAATATGATTAACTGACACGACATCTCCATAATGTAAGTATAACACTTGATAGGGCCCGTTTGTCTCGACAACCCTGAAAGGACCCTCGTATTTCTCTTCCAGTTTACCAGCTCGGGTGGGGTCATGTCTCTTGACCAAAATATACTCCCCCCGGTAATAAGGATTATTTAGAGAAACTTTCTTTGGTTGTTGCTGAACGATATGATCATGCACTTGCTGTCGTCGCTCTCCTTGTTCCTTCCAGTATTTTCCGGGTTGGGAATACTGCGTGGAGGGACGGGGGTAGGGAAATAATCGTTCTTGAGGCAATTTCGGTATGTTGCCAAAGATAATCTCATAGGGAGAATACCCCGTAGTCCTACAGACCGTAGTATTCATTCCCCAGACAATTTCAGGCAAAAGCTACGTCCAACCCCGGACGATTTTCTCCCCTTGTGAGCTCAGACTAGCCCGGATGCAGTTGGCTAACACCCTGTGATTCCTTTCACAGACAGCATTTCCCTGAGGGTAATACGGGGAGGTGTGCTGTATCTGATACCCCAAGGTTTCTCCCAAATGTTGCCAGATCTCATTATTGAATTCCTTTCCCCTGTCACTCAGAATACCTCAAGGGGTGCCATACACAAAATTTATCTTTTCCAGATAACCTTGGCCACCGTTTCAGCTTTCTTGTCTGGTCTAGCACAAGCGACCGTGTATTTAGAGAAAACATCGACACAGATCAAGATGTACCTTTTGTTTGTCTGTCTGGGCAGAGGTCCCATAATATCCACTGATAATTTGGCCCAGGCAGTACCAGCGGTAATATGTCCGGGCAACTGTCTAGGTCCCCTTCCATCTTTGCCCCTCTGGCATCCCAAACAATTTTGAACGACTTCTTTAACAATCTGGTCAGCCCTCTTGGTCCAGTACCTTTCATTGAATTGTTGGAGAACCCTAGACTGTCCCAAATGAGCCCCTCTCCCCTTTTGTCCGTGGAGGATTTGTATCATGTGTTTTGCCTCTGAATAATCAAGTACGACCCGATCTTGAGAATTCCTCCAGGCTCCCTCCGAAAACTTTACTTTGTTACTAGGTCTAGGATCATATTTTTTCCCCGTGAGGTTCAGTGGGTTGAATGGGTGCTACCGGTAGTCGAGACAAACCATCGGCATTCGTGTGTAATTTACCGGGTCTATGTCTAACTTCAAAAGAGTACTCTTCCAAAATCCCCTTCCACCTGACAAATAGTCCGTCTTCCGTTTTCATTTTTCGGAGCCATTGTAAGCTATGGTGGTCCGAAATAACTTCAAAGTGGACCCCGGCTAGGTACGGACGGAAATATTGTTAAGCCCACACTAGAGCTAGACATTCCTTTTTCGTAACGCTATAATTCTTTTCGCCCTTATTCAGTGTCCGGCTAGCACAGGCCACTATGCTTTCCTTTCCGTCCACTTTCTGGGCCAGAACGGCTCAGAGCCCTTCATCAGAAGCATCGGTGTATAGCTGAAAAGGCTTGGTGAAATCCGGATGACAAACTACGGGGTTAGAAGTTAGTTTTTTCTTCAAGTGATCAAAAGCTACCTGACAATTCTGATCCCAGTCGAACCTCCTCCCTTTTTCTAGTCTCTGAGTCATGGGGCGAGCAATCTTAGAAAAGTTAGGTATGAACCTTCGATAGTAGGAGGCCATTCCCAGAAACGCTCGAATCTCTTTGACAGAGGACGGCAATAGATCTCACCTTATGTGGGTCCGGTTGGATACCTTTACTGGAAACCACATGCCATAGATATGCCACCTCACGGGCCCCTAATTGGCTTTTGGAAGGTTTCAGTTTAAGTCCTGCCCCCCTGATTCTTTCTAACACTTCTTGGAGTCCTTTCCTAGAGTGCCATATATTCCGCTAAACAGTCGACCAAAAACGGGAAAAGTGGTTAGGGCAGTGAGAATTCTGTTTCATAAGATAATTATTGAAAGTGTTACTTAAAGTTACTTAAAGTTTAAACATAACGAGTGTAAACGAGTGGCACTCCCCCCCCCCCCCCCACACACACACACACGCCCCACAAACCGCGTAACAAACACCTCCTTGTACTCCAAGCCCCCCCCCTCTCTCTCTCTCTCTCTCTCTCCCCCCTGTAAGGGCGGGTGGAAAAACAAAAACAAAAACAAAAAAACAAACAAAAATGTTTACCAGAGACAACTGTACGAGTTGTAAGATGAATATACACATGCATAAAAGCACCGCATGTCGGATATGCAAGCAACCATACCACTGGATTTGCATAGGATTGACACCAATAAATGAGGCGTACAATACAAGAGGGAAGAACCTCCATTTCTGCGATAGTTGTTTCGATATCACATGGCAAGTCATACAGACTGTAGAAAATACAGAAGTACAAGATAGACTGAAATATAGCCAAGACATAGCTACCTTTCACAGAAAATGGGGAACTATTGGGGCCTCAGGGCCCATACAAATATCACAACCCACACACACACACCTTCCCATGATAATGCCCACATTGCCTCCTGCACATCAACACACATCGCCTGCCGAACAACAACCTTTCGCACCCTACATATCCACAAACCCTGCCGCACATCTCCCCACACTTCCCCAGACCCAGAAAACACCCACATTAATCCCATCTATGGCCATTGACCACCCTACTGCTGTTGATCAAATACATTTGCAGGATGAACGTAGGATGCAACAAGCCCCCATATCAGGCTCCCCTTCCACATCGTCTTCCACCTCACCACTGCCACCTGCCCACCTATAACCGACCCGTAACTCCACCCCCCTACAGGCCTCACCCACCCATACACCAAGCCCACTATCACCCACAACCACACTTAGCTCACCACATAACCCCTTGCAGCCCCAGCCACACCTACTGGGGTTGTCTACACCGGTGTGCAGATATTATCTGGAAAGAAGGTGCTACTTTGGTCAAAAGGGCGAATATAATGGGAATTCATGTAGATTTGCTCATCCCAAAATTTGCAACAACATAACCAGTCATGGAAAATGTAGATTTGGTGAAACCTGCAAATACCATCACCCATCCCTTTGCAAGACATCACTTGAGAACAAGACCTGCTACAATATGAAATGCCCAGCTTTTCATATTAAAGGGGCTTGGAGATATGCTAGACCTAACACGAAGGGAGATGGAAGAGCACATAGAACACCTCGAGCACCTCCTGGCCTCCCAAGAGTGGCCAATACATCCGGAAGACTATTAGGTACACATAGTACTCCAAAAATCCCTCCCCAATCTTGTTTGCAAATATCCAAGGCCTAAAAAATAGAACCACGAACAAAGTACCATTTATTATGGGCCTGCTAGAAGAAGGAAACGCTACATTTGCGGCTCTCACAGAAACTCACATTAAAGATCAGGAAGATAGTGAGGTATGGATTCCTGGTTACAACCTACATAGGGCGGACAGAACGTAGAGATCACATGGAGGTGTAGTCTTGTACATACATGACTCACTGATATGTACTGAATTCCTAAATAACAGTAATGAAGTGGTGGAAATACTTGGAGTTAAAATAGAATCCCTAAATTTAGCAGTTATTGTTACATACAGGCCTCCAGACTCATCCCGAGAAGAATTCAAAACCCAGCTCAACAAAATAAAATCAGAAGTGGAAACCCTGGGGAACCCAACACCAAATATTATATGGCTAGGAGACTTTAACCTACCAAACATTAAATGGAGACAATTAGAAAACCAGTTAGTGGCAAATAACACCGGAGAAGCAAATACTAATACGAGAGAGCTTTTTGAACTTTGTGATTTGTTTAGTCTTACCCAACATATTGCTGAACCCACACGGGAAAACAATATCTTAGACCTGGTCTTCACTAACAACGACTCTCTAGTACACAGCATTAACATATCGGACACAACATACTCAGATCATAAATTAATTGAGATCAAAACAACCTTAGATAGTGTACAGACAACCTCAGAATCGAGAAAAAAAAACGGCCCCTTCAGTAAATTTAACTTCAATAACAAAAACATTAGGTGGGAAGAGGTAAATCAAGAAATGGAGGAAATAGACTGGGAAGATTTAATGGATAACCTGACACCAGCAGAATGTCTAGTCTTAATAACAGAAACCATGACCCAAATCTGTAGCCACCATATACCTGCAAGACAAACAAAACGAAGAAGCAAACAAGATCGGGAAAGGAGGAGGCTGTACAGAAGAAGAAAATTACTCACACAAAGACGCACACATCAAAATCTACAGGATAGGCAAAAGGTCGAAATAGATAGAGAAATTGTGGAAATTGAACAAAGGCTAAGAATATCATATGAACTACAACATATGGAAGAGGAGAGGAAAGCTATTGCAGGTATAAAGGAAAATTCCAAATACTTCTTTTCATACGCCAAACAAAAGGCTAAAACAACATCAAACATCGGCCCACTGAGCAAAGGGGACGGCTCTTTCACAGGGGACAAAAAGGAAATGAGCGAACTCTTAAGCAGGCAGTATGAAATGGCATTCAGTGAGCCTGATGAAACAAGTCATCAGAGACCAAAATATATTTTTCATGGAAACCTCCCCCACGGAAACCCCTCAGATGCTGGATATTGATTTCGGTCCAAAAGACATAGAAGAGGCCATTTCCAACATGCCATCCCACTCGGCACCAGGCCCGGACTAATGGAATTCGATCCTAATGAAAAAATTTAAGGAAAACCTCTCAAAACCCCTGGCTATAATGTGGAGGAGTCTAGACACTGGTGACATACCAGATAGCTTGAAAAACGCAATAATTGCCCCACTGCATAAAGGAGGGAGTAAAGCACTACCAAAAAACTACCGCCCGGTAGCTCTAACCTCTCACATCATTAAAGTTTTCGAGCGAGTCCTGCGAAGCAAAATTTCAACATTCATGGAGACAAATGAACTACACAACACCGGTCAACATGGGTTCAGAGCCGGAAGATCATGTCTCTCACAACTTTTGGAACACTATGACAAAATTCTTAAAGCGCTAGAAGAAAAGAAAAACGTGGATGTCATTTACACCGATTTTGCTAAGGCATTTGATAAATGTGACCATGGTATAATAGCCCACAAACTGAAAGCAAAAGGTATAACTGGGAAAATCGGACGGTGGATATACAATTTCCTCGTAAACCGAAAACAATCGGTAGCAGTAAACCAAGTCACTTCTGAGCCTTCGGATGTCAAAAGCTCAGTGCCCCTAGGAACAGTGCTAGCGCCCCTTCTGTTCCTCATACTAATTTGTGACATAGATACCAACACCAGACACATTACGGTGTCGTCTTTTGCTGATGACACAAAATTAAGCAAGATAGTAAACACACAAGAGGACATGGGCCGACTGCAGGAAGACATAAATGTAGTGTTCCAGTGGACCAGGGAAAACAATATGCAATTCAATGAGGAAAAATTCCAATTAATACGGTACGGAGATAATAATGGTGTTAAAGAAATTACAAATTACTTAACAGAATCTAACCACATAATAGAACGGAAAGACAGTGTGAAAGACCTTGGGGTATTAATGTCTGAAAATATGGGTTTCAAAGTACATAACCAGGTCAAAGTGGCGGCTGCGAAACGTCTAACGGGTTGGATTCTGCGTACTTTTAAAACACGCGGTGAATTGCCTATGATAACGCTCTTCAAATCTTTAGTGCTACCGCGGCTTGAATACTGTAGCGTATTAACATCCCCATACAAAGCAGGTGAAATAAATGACTTAGAGAGTGTACAAAGAAATTTCACTTCGCATATAAGTTCGATAAAACATCTACACTATTGGGAGCGTTTAAGAGCACTGAATCTGTACTCACTGGAACGTAGAAGAGAACATTACCTAATAATATACACGTGGAAAATCGCAGAGGGTTTAGTACCAAACCTACATACTCCGATAGTCATGAAATTCAGTGATAGGAGAGGCTGGGAATGCGAAATCCCCCGGATGAATAACAGGGGTGCTATGGGCTCTCTGCGAGAGGGCTGGTTATCACACAGAGGCCCACGTCTCTTCAACAAACTCCCACGGCGAGTAAGAGACATGAGGGACATCTCATTAGACAACTTCAAGAGAGCCCTAGATGTCAAACTGCAAAAAGTGCCAGACGAGCCCATCCTCGCAAGGGAACGAGCTGTCGCTTCAAACAGACTACTGCACCAAATCACCACCCATAACGAGGGGCGTCGCGCTCCTTGGTGCAGCTAGAAGAGCGGCGAACACATCCAAAGGTATCCAAAGGTAAGGTCGGTGAATATGTTCTTCCCAACTAGCCGAAAAGATTACGATATCATCTAAGTACGCCAAACAAGTTTTCCAGGTTAATCCCCTCAATACTTCGTCCATGACTCTAGTGAAACTGGCGGGGCCATTGCAAACTCCAAACGGCAAGACATTAAACTGGTAGAGTTTGCCTTCGCTCGTGGCAAATGCGGTTTTCTCTTGATCCTCGGACCTAACTGGTACTTGCCAGTATCCACTCTGGAGATCTAGAGTAGAGAACCAGGTCGACCCATTGAGGGATTCTAACGAGTCGTCAATACGAGGTAGAGGCTGCGCGTCTTTGATGGTGACATCGTTTCATTTCCGATAATCTACACAGAACCGAGTAGACCCATCTTTTTTTTTACTAGGACTACCGGAGATGACCACGGACTGTATGATTCCACTAGTATCCCCTGTTTGATCATGTCTTCAACTTGTTCCTTTTATTTTTGTCTCATAATAGAGTATTGTCGTCGGTAGGGTTGTCTAATAGGAGGCCCTTGCGTGTGTATCTCATGGGTGTGTCGGGTTCGAGCCGATCCGTGGTCCCCTTCGTTTTGAGCAAACACATCCCGGTACGTCCAGAGCAATTCATGTAAGGTACTGGCTTGACTTGAGGTTAATTTCTTCGGGATCTCAGGTAAGTTCACTGGTCCATCAGTTCCAACAGTAGTGGGTTGAGCGGGTGTGACTTGTCCTAACAGTTTCCCTTTTTGATAACGAATCGTGTCATCACCAAAATTAGCTAAAACTAGTTTCCTCTGGTCGGCAGTAATGAAGGTGGGAGATATTCTCACCCAATTCTGTGCATCGGGTTCAAAAATCCCGGCAGTCATGCCTGGGTTTGAGGGGAATCTCTATCATTTTCCAAGATCTAGGAGGAATAGATAATTTTCCTGTGGTAGCTACTATTTGAGGTTGGAGAGTAGTCGTTGTGTCTTTCGGCCCACACTGAATAGTTACTCCCAACTGACTCATGAGATCTATTCCCAGATACCCATCGACTCCACCACTGGGCTTTTCCCGATAAAACACAAAAATCGGTGGTGAAGGTAATTCCCTTCCACTGCACTACCGTCGCGTTAGTTTTTCCTAGGATTGTCAGTGGTTGACCCCCGGCTCATAACAACTGAATGCTGGTTTGATATAATGGGCCCATTTCTCGCTGATTTTGTCTTACAAAATTCTCCAGGAGACAACTTCGGTGTGCCCCCGTATCAATCAACATGTTCGCGGCTTTCCCATTTATGACTACAGTTTCACAAGGCGTTTGTCTCTCTAGATATTGACCTCACTATACCGCCCTTCTATGTGAGGTTTCACAGAAAATGTTCTCTCTCTTCCGGCATTGTAACTCTTGGCTGGTTTTCTGTCTCCCGGTATTCTACCGGAAGCATTCCTCTCCGGTCCGGATCGGTTCCCCTGGGTAGAGGTCGATCGTTTGGGAGTGCGAGTCTGGGGTCAAATCTAGGGGTTGGGCTTGTGGACGGTTGGTACAGTTCCTAGCTAGGTGTCCGGTCTGTCTACAAGCGAAGCATCGAATCAGGGCTTTCGGATACCCTTTCTTTGGGTTCTCCTCTTCCCCTTTTTGTTTTTCCTCTTTTACTTATCTAGCCTCCAGAATCTTTTTAATGACTTCCATCAATTCCTTGGTAGTGTTAACCTCATGAATGATGCAGTGTTTCCTAACTTCTACCGGGCAGGCTTGGATCATGATCTCTCTGATCTCAGTTTCCTGGCTCTCTTGGTTCATATGGGGATACGCTAGTTTCACATTCTTAGTGATTTCCCTCCTCAGGGCTCTCACATTTTGGCCATCAAATTTCAAACTCTTCAGTTCGTCTCTGGCTTTTCTGGTGGAAGTCTCTCGGCCAAATTCTTCGATTAAGGCGCTCTTGACTTCAGCCCACGATACTAGTCCTTCCAGACGTAGTCTCACATCATTCAGGGCCTTACCTAAGTGTGCCTTTCCATAGGCGATTTTCTTCCCATTTTCCCCTACGTCAAGTAATGTGAACTGACAATCTAACTGCTCAATCCAAAGCTCGATTTCTTCCTTCCCCTCTTCCCATAATCTGAATGGTAACATGCCCGTCAACCTACCTGTTCTGTTAGATAATTATACTCAATCCAAATGATTTGTCGAATCCCACTGCTTGCCACCAAAATGTAGTATTTAATTCTAAATCTTTTATGCTACTACTACGGGGGATAATTCGACAGTCATTTAGAAGTTCGTAAATTTTATTTAACAGACTTCCTAACTACCCTAACAATAGGTTCTTGGCTCGGGCCGAGATAAGTTCAAGACACAGATTGAATATTACGTCGATTCATCCTAGGTTGTACTCTGGGCCCCTAGAGTTCCCGTTACTCCCTATCTGAATCCCCGCTATTCAGGTATTGACTCAAGTCGGCTTCGATCCTACGACCCCGTTATTAGTGATTAATCTTAAATAATTAAGTCAAACCCCTGCAGTGCTTTTTATTGAGACCAGGGCCTAATGAACCATATGCTCTTTGCCTAACTAAAACAAGTTATATTCGTTCCTCTACTCTTTACGTTTTCCCACGTTTACTGAGCCTTTTCCCAATCCCAAAGCTATAACATATATAATCTATCTCCTCAATACATAGAATCTATTTATTCCTCTGACACAACCGTCGTTACTACACAAGTACCTCCACAATGACATAACATCATACAAATTACCGAATGAGATTACAAGGTCTCTCTCACATACACTATGGGTTCTACCACCCAGTTACTTCACAATCTAGGTTTACAATATTTACCTCAATCACACTATTGGGTTCCGCCACCCAGTTACTTCACAATTAGGTTTACAATCTTTATCTCAATAATACTATTGGGTTCCGTCACCCCGTTACTTCACAATATAGGTTTACATTATTTATCTCAATGACACTATTTGGTTCCGTCACCCAGTTACTTCACAATATAGATTTACAATCTTTACCTCAACAACCCTATTGGGTGGTGATGGGCTGGTCTATCAGAGTGAGAACTGAGCGATCTCTGCCATACCCATAGCTTACTCTGACTGTTCCTTTTACTTATATATTTTCTAGATCTCAAGTGACGGCGTCTCTTGCGTGGATTGACCTCCTAATCTACCAAGATTGGAAGCCAAAGCGTCACATCTTTCCTTTGCCCCTCAACTTTCTCTTCATAATTGCTGAGGGGCACAGGGCCCTGGGTGGGGCTTTGGTTTCCCGGGCGTTTCCGCGCCCTCCTCAGCTCCCCGCCATGGAGTGGCTTCGGTCACCCAGGCTTTATTGTGGTCGGCGGGGAGGGTTCTGTGGGGGCGCTCGGTTGTGGCCTTGGCCTTGCTCGGGGCCTTGGGGCTGTTCGGCCAGGCAGCTTGGGGAAAAACAACAACAACAACAACCCTATTGGGTTCCGCCACCCAGTTACTTCACGATTAGGTTTACAATCTTTATCTCAATTACATCTTCTGAATTTACCCTCTAGTAACCCTGTTACCAACACGCTAGGTTACCTTTCACTTTAATCAATTATCGTACTAACAAAAGATGAACCGTGCCTCAGACGCATACACGGAATAACTCTTTTAGACTTAATAATATCATAGTTCACATTGGACTAGTGTCTTTCGATACAGTTTCCTTTTTACACAACTTAATCAATGATTCATTTGGACTAGTGTCCATCCCTAGCTATAGCTAATCTATTAGGCAACTAAACAACTGTTTCCCTCTTTAACTTACTGGTTGCCTCATTTATTAACAAAAATATTCTTTCCCTCCCCTCTTTACTTTTACTCTTTTAATCTTTAATCTATTTGGCAACTAAACAACTGTTTCCCTCTTTAACTTGGTTGCCTCATTTATTAACACAAGTATTCTTTCCCCTACTCTTTTAATCTTTAATCTCTCCTATCAGATCCTATATAATAACTCTTCGGCTGGTGCTGGTGCTAACAAAAATAACTAATTAATAAACACATCATCATCTTTATATATTCAGGTAAGTCTAAATTCTTTTTCCTTTAGTCTTGTCCTAGAAGGACACATCAATTTATATAGCAAACCACCAGGTTAGTCCACCACATCTCTCTTTCTCTCCTTATAATATGCGGGCCCAATATTGGTCCTCAACCCTTACCCGCAACTTATGTCGTGTGCAAGAAATTTGGACTAAGTGGCGGTTCACAACTTATGTCGTGTGCCATTTTCAGCACGTAATGTTGCAGAGAGAGAGAGCTGAGCGGTGTGAGGAGCGTAGTAAGGCCATGACCCTCGCACACCACCGCGGTGGGCCAACTGAAGTGAAAACCACCCTCCCTTCCCCCCTCACACTCGCTACACAGGGAATTATGTAGGGAAAGTACCTAATTTCATGGTTTTTGCACTCGTGTTGCGCGATCGTTGCAAGAAAACTAGCGGTCGTACAAGGATGGTTGGGGTGTCATTGGAAAGCTCTGTTTATGCCCTTTCAGGGATAGATACTTGTTTTACGTTCTGGGTCTTATTTAGGCATGAAAATTATCACGTAAACAACCCTATTTAGGGTAAAAACACCCCGCTGGGCGGTACATATAAATTACCGCCTAGGCCGCTCGTTAGGTGTTAAACAAATGTATTCTGGTATGCTGGATCAGGTGTGTGTGTGTCTGGAGCTGTGCTTAGGTGAGGGCAAGGTAACTGGAAAAGTGGGTTCCTGGTTTTCCTTTGTGCCCGCGCGAGAGGGAGAGCAAGTAGGTTGCAGTGTGTGGACCCGGTGAGCTCTGAGGGGTGAGTGACCCCGGGAGTCCGCGCAAGGCCGCCTTTATACTCAGGCCTCTCGCTCTCGCGCGCTGTGATTGGCTGGTGGGCTCGCCCGGCTGTACTTTCGCACTGACTTTTTGCTTCCTTCATCTCCTCTCTCTTCTCTTCATAGTAAGTTCCAGGAAGTTGATTATAACCCTCTTTTGGTGGCTTACGGGAGTACAGGGCTGGCACCGAAGTATTACTCAAAAGATAATCAGAAGGAGTTCTTCGAGCAAAGAAAGAGAGTGACTTCTGAGGGGGAGTAGGAAGTCCAGCTTCGCGCTCCGATAATGGACGCCGCTGATTGGCTGGTGGGCGGGGCTTGGCACATTGTAGCCGTGAGCTGTCAAAATCAGCTGGCTTTGCAAGTAAGCAAAAGGGAGCGCGGTGATTGGCGGAGGGCGTTTCTACTTTACTTATTATTCATCAGGAAAGAATTCTGGATGTTTGGCATATTAAAGTGATAGTAATCAGTCAGTAGCCAGCCCTTATTACTCCCACAAGGGTTAGGGAGGATCAGCAAGAGACACAAGAAAGAAAAAAAGAGGTGGCAGAAGAAGAAAACATGTAACAGTTCGCCCACAAAAAGTGTTGTGCCGGGTTCTGATAAGTTAGTTCCCTTGATACAGTCCGGAAAACAATCCACTTCTGGGTTGATGGACTTAAATATACTTGACAGGAACGTACCGAGTAGGTTCTATGTGCAGACAAAATGGTATTCAATAGTTCAATGTAATACTCAATAACAACACATGGAAGAACATATATGAAAGTTTTATTGTATAAACATAGGATGGAAATAATAATGAGGATCATCCGTTGGGATCCTAAATAATAATAATGCAAAGGTATTGTTCTTATTTCAGAACAAGTTACTAATACTAAAATAACTCAAAAGTGAGAGTCTAGTATTAAATCAGATAATATGGAAAGTATACATAAGGGCATAATGTACAAGAATAATCATTAACCTTCAATGAAATAATAAATGAGAGTCCCGGATCTTCCGTACTTCAAAGAGACTTCAATACCCTAGGTAATGATCCTAGAGTTACAATGTAGAGAGTTGAGGTTATAAAGATATTGTCACAGGGGGTCTAGGTGAGTCACGCGTATGGTTCAGCTGAACCTTTAAATCTGACCGTGTGAGCTTGCTCTCAGAGCAGGTCACTGGGAAGGTCACCAGGTGAACTGAGATAGTAATAAATACTTTTCCTAGTTAGTGCAACTATTAACTTAGACAAATTGCGATGTTAATTTAATTTACAGGAAAGGGCTGAGATTATTATTTAAAAGAAATGAGAAGTATCAAACTAGCTCAAAAGTTAATTTATATCTTATCACGGATTATACTACTTGAACGTATGCTACGATAACGAAACAAACTTAGGAATTCGTGTTTCTATATTTTTCTTAGGTAAAGCAAAGTAATAACGTGAATTTGATAAGAGTAGAAATGGATTCTTATATATCTACTGGATGGTATTAATTATGTCAAGATGTAATCTTCGATATTCGCGACTAAGACAACACACGAAGATAAACAAAATAACTACTGAGTTCCAATAGACTCAGACTGAAATGGACGTTATAAATTAATCTGAATAAGTTAGATCTGAACTGATTAACGGGTATTGACCGATAGATCACACTTAGTAATTAAATCGGCGCTAATGACGAAGTTTAGCTCATTGATATTTAAAGCAATATCAGACTCGCTTCTGAACGGGTTAACAGAGAGAGGTAAAATAAAATGTACAGGCACAATTACTTAGAACCACGAACAAAGTACCATTTATTAGGGGCCTGCTAGAAGAAGGAAACGCTATACTTGCGGCTCTCACAGAAACTCACATTAAAGATCAGGAAGATAGTGAGGTATGGATTCCTGGTTACAACCTACATAGGGCGGACAGAACGCATAGATCACATGGAGGTGTAGCCTTGTACATACATGACTCACTGATATGTACTGAATTCCTAAATAACAGTAATGAAGTGGTGGAAATACTTGGAGTTAAAATAGAATCCCTAAATTTAGCAGTTATTGTTACATACAGGCCTCCAGACTCATCCCGAGAAGAACTCAAAACCCAGCTCAACAAAATAAAATCAGAAGTGGAAACCCTGGGGAACCCAACACCAAATATTATATGGCTAGGAGACTTTAACCTACCAAACATTAAATGGAGACAACTAGAAAACCAGTTAGTGGCAAATAACACCGGAGAAGCAAATACTAATACGAGAGAGCTTTTTGAACTTTGTGATTTTTTTAGTCTTACCCAACATATTACTGAACCCACACGGGAAAACAATATCTTAGACCTGGTCTTCACTAACAACGACTCTCTAGTACACAGCATTAACATATCGGACACAACATACTCAGATCATAAATTAATTGAGATCAAAACAACCTTAGAAAGTGTACAGACAACCTCAGAATCGAGAACAAAAACCGGCCCCTTCAGTAAATTTAACTTCAATAACAAAAACATTAGGTGGGAAGAGGTAAATCAAGAAATGGAGGAAATAGACTGGGAAGATTTAATGGATAACCTGACACCAGCAGAATGTCTAGTCTTAATAACAGAAACCATGACCCAAATCTGTAGCCACCATATACCTGCAAGACAAACAAAACGAAGAAGCAAACAAGATCGGGAAAGGAGGAGGCTGTACAGAAGAAGAAAATTACTCACACAAAGACGCACACATCAAAATCTACAGGATAGGCAAAAGGTCGAAATAGATAGAGAAATTGTGGAAATTGAACAAAGGCTAAGAATATCATATGAACTACAACATATGGAAGAGGAGAGGAAAGCTATTGCAGGTATAAAGGAAAATTCCAAATACTTCTTTTCATACGCCAAACAAAAGGCTAAAACAACATCAAACATCGGCCCACTGAGCAAAGGGGACGGCTCTTTCACAGGGGACAAAAAGGAAATGAGCGAACTCTTAAGCAGGCAGTATGAAATGGCATTCAGTGAGCCTGATGAAACAAAAGTCATCAGAGACCAAAATATATTTTTCATGGAAACCTCCCCCACGGAAACCCCTCAGATGCTGGATATTGATTTCGGTCCAAAAGACATAGAAGAGGCCATTTCCAACATGCCATCCCACTCGGCACCAGGCCCGGACTCATGGAATTCGATCCTAATGAAAAAATGTAAGGAAAACCTCTCAAAACCCCTGGCTATAATGTGGAGAAGGAGTCTAGACACTGGTGACATACCAGATAGCTTGAAAAATGCAATAATTGCCCCACTGCATAAAGGAGGGAGTAAAGCACTACCAAAAAACTACCGCCCGATAGCTCTAACCTCTCACATCATTAAAGTTTTCGAGCGAGTCCTGCGAAGCAAAAGTTCAACATTCATGGAGGCAAATGAACTACACAACACCGGTCAACATGGGTTTAGAGCGGGAAGATCATGTCTCTCACAACTTTTGGAACACTATGACAAAATTCTTAAAGCGCTAGAAGAAAAGAAAAACGTGGATGTCATTTACACCGATTTTGCTAAGGCATTTGATAAATGTGACCATGGTATAATAGCCCACAAACTGAAAGCAAAAGGTATAACTGGGAAAATCGGACGGTGGATATACAATTTCCTCGTAAACCGAAAACAATCGGTAGCAGTAAACCAAGTCACTTCTGAGCCTTCGGATGTCAAAAGCTCAGTGCCCCAAGGAACAGTGCTAGCGTTCAAAGTATGGGTACAGAGATAATAATGGTGTTAAAGAAATTACAAATTACTTAACAGAATCTAACCACATAATAAAACGGAAAGACAGTGTGAAAGACCTTGGGGTATTAATGTCTGAAAATATGGGTTTCAAAGTACATAACCAGGTCAAAGTGGCGGCTGCGAAACGTCTAACGGGTTGGATTCTGCGTACTTTTAAAACACGCGGTGAATTGCCTATGATAACGCTCTTCAAATCTCTAGTGCTACCGCGGCTTGAATACTGTAGCGTATTAACATCCCCATACAAAGAAGGTGAAATAAATGACGTAGAGAGTGTACAAAGAAATTTCACTTCGCATATAAGTTCGATAAAACATCTACACTATTGGGAGCGTTTAAGAGCACTGAATCTGTACTCACTGGAACGTAGAAGAGAACGTTACCTAATAATATACACATGGAAAATCGCAGAGGGTTTAGTACCAAACCTACATACTCCGATAGTCATGAAATTCAGTGATAGGAGAGGCTGGGAATGCGAAATCCCCCGGATGAATAACAGGGGTGCTATGGGCTCTCTGCGAGAGGGCTGCTTATCACACAGAGGCCCACGTCTCTTCAACAAACTCCCACGGCGAGTAAGAGACATGAGGGACATCTCGTTAGACAACTTCAAGAGAGCCCTAGATGTCGAACTGCAAAAAGTGCCAGACGAGCCCATCCTCGCAAGGGAGCGAGCTGTCGCTTCAAACAGTCTACTGCACCAAATCACCACCCATAACGAGGGGCGTCACGCTCCTTGGTGCCGCTAGAGGAGCGGCGAACACATCCAAAGGTATCCAAAGGTAATTAGTACATGGACGTAGGCGACGAAGTCCTACTCATTGAAACTTAAAACAGGCAGTATCAGACTCGAGTCTAAACGGGTTAACAGATGCGAGGTGAATAAAATACACAGGTACAATTAGTGTATGGTGGATGAAAGTGAGACGAAACACAGAGGAAAGAATTCCTTAACACGGTATTCGAAATATCACAACATCAAGATTTACAAGAACATAAAAGCACATCTATAAGATATATTTCATATGTGATTACTTAATAAAAGATTAAAGGAATTACACTATGCACTCGTTGGAAAATTGGGCGTAGGTTCTAGGTAAAGAGCGATTATATAAATGGATTGATCACAGAATATACTGGGGCTTCAACTCCCAAATAATAAATCAACATACACGTAGTCAGTAAATCTGCGAGCGTGGGGGCCTGAATATATGTTAATAACACTGATATGTAATGTATGCGTAAGTTATGAATTAAATAGTCTTGAACAAGGATCAAGGATTTAAGGCAAAATTAAATACAGAATAACACAGGTTCAGAAGGATGAAGCTTATTACGCAGGTATGTGATCTAGGGCACAGATCACAATTAATTCAGGGCACAGCACGGTTCACATATTTACATAATCAATACCTCACAACAATAACCAACAAAGAGAGACACAGAAACACTTAAGTATTTGGGAGGGCAGGTCTGGCTGGCGTAGAGGGTAGTAGCCAATCTTGCACGGCTGGTTACCTCCTCGAGCAGGGGTCCTGGGTTTAGGCCTGATTACGTAATTCGAACAGGGGTCCTGGGTGCTGGCCTGTTTACGTAATTCGAGCAGAGGTCCTAGGTTCAGGCCTATGTACGTAGCTCGAGCAGGGCTCCTCGATTCAGGGCGCTAGGCAGCAGACGGGTAGCCCTTCAGTAATCCGGTAGGTGCTACGTCAGGAGGCACTCTCGAGGGGCGGGGGGTGGAGGCTGGGGCAGACCTAAACACTTCCCAAAAAGCCTGATCCTGAAGGGGGTTAGACTAGTCAGTAGGTGATGGTTTGCATACTTTCTTCAGGATTTTCTGAGGTCCTATGCTAATTTATCTTGATTCAGGTGTCAATGAACTCGGGGAAAAAGGGGTATTGAGGAAAGAGGAAAAGTGGTTGTTGTGAGGTACATACACATTCTAGCCATGGAACTCAGGTATTATAACATGGGCCTGGTTCCAAGGTATTATTACAATATTCATGGGGGAAACTGGAAGGTCCAGGGTTGCTGTGTAAAATGGAAAACACTTAAGGCTAAATATGCAACAACTGTTTTGCAGGTCTTCTAATTATCCTAGGACATAATTAGAGGATTGTGTTTGTATCCTCGGGGGCATGGAGTTGTCAGGTCCATTTGTCCCTGTAATATTTGGGGCGCTGGTGAGTAGATTGCATAAAAGAGTGTTCATCATATTCCAAATCTGGCGGAATGATACAGGGAGCGTCACTTCTGGTGGAGGCTACGTAAAAGGAGGGTTCTAATTGGTGGTCCCAGGGCGGTTGTGGTTGGCTGAGGAACACGGCTTGTGACTGGCTGAGAGGGCACTCCGTTCTCTTGTTGGGCTGTTGGCGTGAGAGAGAACTGGGGTGGATGGCTGGGCATGGCCAACTCAGGTAGATTCCGGTATACTCGGAGGGGGAACTCAGGTAAATGTCCTCGTTGTCTGTCCTGGGGTTTTGAGGTTTGTGACGTTAACCACTCCGTTAGAACCGCATGGCTTGTCCTACAGTGACTCGCTAGGATCGCCAGGGCAGTGGATGGGGCTACAGTTTATGTATTAGAGTGTGCTTTATTTCATATGAAAACTCGTGTCATGGGCAGTCCAGAAAGGCTCTTTGTTTTCACCCATGTCAAGGCTTTATATATTTAATTGTAAAGTATATGTTTTATCATTAACTAGTAATGATGGGATCTGGGAGAGAGAGAGAGAGTAGAACAGAGTGAGAGGGGGGTGCGCAGTGTTTTTGCCCCGCTCGATGACGTCACGGCTGGCTGCCTCGTGGGGGTTGGTTGAGAGAGGTCCTTACCATGCTGCTAGCTCCCTTGCTAGTGGCTAGAGGACTTGTTACCGTTTTATTCCCACGCGGCTCGACCTAGTCCCGGTATATATACTGGTTCCTCACCACTCTCTCCCTCAGATCTGGTTTCTAGAACGCATCTATCTTATCCCTTGCTACCTGTCCCCTGTTCTGCACCTGAGAATCTTTTCCTCTGCCTATCTCTCTCATTTTCCATATCTTTCACCACCTTTTATTAATATTATACCCCCTCTGGTTAACTCTGCAAAATCAGCTTCATGCTGGCCAGTTGTATTGTGCGTTAAGGTCTGATATAACCTATGTATGTTTAGTTGTTAAGATAAGTTGATCACGAAGCATTGGTTAGCATCCATATTGTTTAGTACCGCTTCCTATAATAATTAGTGTTCTGCTGGATTAGATAATGCTAGACTGGGGGTCTGATATTATAAGATATTGTTTCCTATGAGTGCTGGCTTTAGGTAAAAAGCTGCACGACATACCTGAGAACTGGAGTTGATTGAGTAAATTCTAGTCTGTGTGCCATTGAGAGTAGAGCATGCACGAATGAGGGCTTTTTGCCTATACCATTCTGCACTGTTCTAAGCTCGTTGTTTGTCTTTGAGGTACGCCAGGAGAACGCTTAATACTTCGGTATTAAGGTTTCTCAAGAGAGCTACCCTTCCCTATAACGTAATATTTGACGCACAGACTTGAGATTTGCACTAGGCTATGCGGCATGCCATGCGCACCAGTATCTCGTATCATTGACTCTAGCTAGACTTTATCAGTCACAGTAGACCTTAAGTATATTAACCTAATTACTCTTTTTATGCACACCCATTTATGATTACACAAGCATTTCGCAGCCTAGTTTGATGTATGGATACACAAACGACTTAGGCTCTTTTTGTTGATAGGAATACTGCATTGTCATGGCGAATATTATTGTTGTAGCGTTTAGGATATTCTTGGCCCCGACTGCATTATATATTCTGCCTTTTTGTGTGCATAGCCTGCACGAGCATTGTTCCGCTGCCTGCCTTTTTGGGTTCCATTTCCGATACGAGCATCTTTATAGCATCTAACATTTAAAGAAGATTCCTTGTTAGTGTTGAAGGACTTTAGTGCACTTTCTTTCATGCAGGAGTGCCTGACATTTATTGATTAAAGTAACGTAAGCTGTAACTTCTCTTACCACCTTACTTTGCATACTGTAACCAAGCACCTTCGGTTATAGGTAGTAATAGGCTGTTTTCACATAACATTAAGCCTAGAGTAGACGCACATTTATTGAGAGTTTGATAGCCTATTATTGCATATAGAACTCTGTAGAGTATTTGTGTTCTTTGTTCACTGGGAATATACATCAGAGGTTGGATCTAGCGCTTTCCGTTGTAGCATTTATGCCATTACTAGTCCAATGAATAAGAGCCCTGATATATTTGAACCCCAGTCGTAACAAATGGCGACCTTACCTAGGATTTGGTGAACCTACATTTATTAGCAGGGAACATTTGTTGTTTTGGAGAATATTTTGCGGGGATCAGCAAGAATTTTTTTTTTTGCAACATAGTATAGCCCTTGAGTATTTCCGAGAATGTTTGTGTGTATATTGAGGTATAAGAGTTTGGGGTGCTTCTTTTCTGAATATTGAGGTGGGAAAGTTTTGTGAGCATCATGTCTTATACCGGATCAGAGGAGAATGGAGACACAGTACGTAATGTCGAAACTGAGGAACAGCAGTATGATGATATGGTTAATCAGGTGAACTGTGAGGAGGATGCTAGGATATTTTTGCAATGGCCTGTTACTGCCGAGCGGTTGGAGGGTATGGAGCGGTACGGTCTTCAATGCCTGGCCACAGCTATCGGTCATGCGGGTACTAGCAGCATGACCAGGGATAACTTGATAACGTGTGTACTGGGCAGGGTGACTGGTGAGCGAGATGGGTTGAGTGCTCAGAGCCCTTCGGCCATGCTTCCCCTACACTCGACTCCCAGCCATCCCAGTAGTTTGCCGACCCCGGGTACGCTTGCACAGTTGGGTGGTGACTGGCAGGGGGGGTTGCCCCTGTGGGGACCACCGGTAATTTCAAACATTGTAGCACCTTCACCTCCTCAAGGGTTAACTCCAGAATTATTGCTTCAGCTCGAATTAGCTAAGATCGAAGAGAGAAAGGCTATCAGGGCATCTGAGCTTCAGCTTCAGCAGCAATTAGAATTAGCCAAGATAGAAGAGAGAAAAACTATCAGTCAAGCAAAAATCCAAGCTGAGTCGACTAGGTACTGTGCCGACATGGACGTAGAGAAGTCGCGAGTAGAGACAACGGGACAGCGACTTGGGGCTGGTAACCGTGTTCATGATCAGTCTCTCGCACTTATTGAAACTGGTTCCGGTGTTTGATGAGAGTGGTGTAACAGAATTTTTCGCACGCTTTGAGAAGAAGTGCCAGGAACACCAGTGGCCAGAGAATAAATGGGCAGCACTTGTATCCTCTAGATTAATAGGCAAGGGTCTTAAAGCCTACGATGCGTTACCTTTGGAGTCATGTATTGTGTATGAGGATCTCAAGGAGGCTGTCCTGAGGGCTTACGAACTGCAACCAGAAACGTACCGTTTGAAGTTCCTGGGTGTAACTAAGGGAAGAGATAGCACCTTTTTGGAACACGCCCGGGACTTGTCCGATGCTATGGGGAACTGGCTCCGATCTGAGAAGGTCACAACATTTGATGAAATTAAGCAGTTAATGATGTTGGAGCAGTTCTTGAAGAGCACGGGTGGTGATCTAACTTTGAACTTGAAGGAGAAAAACCCAAGAACTCTAGTCGAAGCAGCAGAAATGGCTGATCGACAGCTGTCGTTGATTCGGGGTTGCGGGTCCTCACAGAAGTACGATGTAAGTGCTAAGGACCGTTATCCTCCCCCTCCCCGTAACAATGACACATTTAAACAGAAGAGCCATGAAACTAAAACTGAATCCAAACCTTACACCACACCGTATGTGAAAAGTCAGGGGCCTTTTACATCACAGTATAAGCCGAAACCGAAATTTATGTGTTTTAGTTGCCACCAGGAAGGTCATAAGGCAAATGAGTGCCCTAGTCGACCTCCTCCGGCAGCCGTGTCCTTTGCTCACGGCATTGGAGTGTTCAAGAGGACATCGGAGTTTGTTAGAGGCATTTCTTCCGAGGTAAATACACTGCCAGTGCAGAAGGATCCGGAAGGCTTATTCCCTGTCCGTGATGCCTTTAGTGACCACAGGGGACTCGGTTGTGTGGAGTGGGGGGGTAGAAGACATGAGGTGAGAATTTTGCGTGACACTGGGGCATCGCAAACACTGTTGAGAAATTTTACTGGTAAACCTGTCAATACGGCGCGGGTGGTTGTGGTTCAGGGAGTTAATGCGACAAGGTCATACCCGCTTGTAAGAATGAAGGTGGAAGTTGATGGTGTGACTCGTGACCTGGATGTAGGAATTGTGGAGAAGTTACCTGTTGGGGGCGTCGACCTCCTTCTTGGCAACGACTTTGTGGGGCATACTTCTGAGGCTCCACCCTTAGTCGTTGTCGAGAAGCCGGCCGACGTGAGTAGGGAGGAGCAGGAGTGGGTTGAGAAGTGTCCGGGGCAGCCTATGGCGTGTGTTGTCACCGGAGATCCTGCATCCAGGGAGTCACATTCTGGTCAACAATCTTTAGATCAGCGGAGGAAGGGTACCGAGAAGGGGTTGAAAGTTGATGCGGTTGAGAGTTTAGTGTCAACGGACCTTCTCGGGAACTCCTTATTAGGACCACATTTCGAGTCTGGAGAAGACCCAGTATCTGTTCCTGAAGGGGCAGAGGATGGGCTTAAAAAGACGAAAGAGTTGAAGGAGGACAGTGATGCACAGTCGGGAGATGTAGCAACAAGGTACCCTGACGCGTACCCTATGAGAAATGGCTCGGCGAAGACGGTGGTCCGAAGCTTGCTAGTGTATTTTTCCCGGTATGGTTACCCGCAGGGGATTCAGTCAGTCCGGGGACCCAACTTCACTTCTAGCCTCTTTGTTCAAGCAATGCCGCAGCATGGGATTGTTGGGGTTGTGTCATCTGCGTATCATCCGGAGAGCCAGGGTGTGTTAGAGCGATGGCACTCAGCCTTGAAATCAGTGCTTCGTTGTTGTTGCTTTGAGAGTGGGAAGGATTGGGATCTTGGCCTGCCATGTGTTTTGTTTGCTGTGCGGGAGGTACCTGGGGAGAGTTTGGGATTCTGCCCTAATGAGCTCGTCTTTGGACACCGTGTCAGAGGGCCTCTCCATATGGTTGAAGAAGTATGGGAGGGCGCAGAAAAACCTTGTTCTATGCTCAAGTGTGTCCTCAACAGTCGAGAACGGATGTTGCGCAGTCTGGAGTTGGCTGGCCGTAATTTGACTAGCTCTCAGGCCCTCAGGAAGGACAGGTACGACCTCAAGGTTGAACTCAGGGAGTTGCACGTGGGTCAGGAGGTGTTGATTCTACTGCCCCTTGTAGGTCACCCCTTATCCGCGAAGTACACTGGTCCTTATAGGGTGGTTGAGGAGCTATCAGACCTGGATTACTTGGTAGCCACTCCAGACAGACGGAAGCGCAATCAGTTATGTCATGTTAATCTCGTGAAGGAGTATGGGAGGCACCCCCCTGAGCCTCTCACTGTGCCTGTGATGACGTTTAACAGTCAAGGTGGAGAAGGAGAACGGGACAGTCAAGCTCAGGTGGAGGATAACTGGAAGGATAAGAAGTTCAAATGGGCGCCTGAGTGTGAGAAGGTGTTTAGAGAAGTAAAACACCTGTTGTGCACTCACCCGATCCTCAGGGCCCCTGACTTTAGCCTACCTTTCCAACTAGCAACGGAGGCTAGTGGTGTGGGGTCTGATGCCGTCCTTGTGGAAAAGGACGATGATGGGCTGGAGCATCCTGTTAGTTTCTGCTTGGAGAAGTACAATTCGGCCCAGGGGAGCTGCTCTGTTGTCGAGGAGGAGCTGCTGGCGGTTGTGCATGCGCTGGGGCATTTCGAGGTCTATGTTCCAGCCTATGGTCCGGTCGTTGTAGTTTACCCAGATCATCACCCTCTCAAGTCCTTGGACCAGTTTCACAATCGGAATATGAGGCTGACCAGGTGGTCACTAAGGTTATTGGTATATAACCTGGACATACGCCATATTGCCGGTTGTGACAACGTGGTTGCAGATAGTCGTTCAAGGGTATATGATCCTGGGTAGATTGACACACGGGTAGCCTCCTGCTTTAGTTTGAATAGTATTTTGCGCTTGGTGCTTGTTGGCTCGCGGTTGTAGCCCAGCGTATTGGGTCGTAAAGCAGGAGTTGAGCGTTTGGTATAGAAGAAAAAACTAGGCTTGCCCCTATAGTGCGGCCGATATAAAAAAATTAAAAACATAAAAAAATCAAATAAAAACTTTCTTTGATAGTTGAATTTTTTCAATATGTTATAGCAGTAATTCTGAGTTGCACTCCTCTCAGAATGCTGGGCTAGAGAAGCTCGCTCTTGAGGAGCATAATTACATATAATTTAACCTATTGTGTTGGGGAGGGTTATAATTTTGAAAAATGTTTTGTTGAAGAACTGTGCCAGATATTTTACTGCCGCTGGGTGATGGGAAGTGGAGATATAGCATGGGTTCTAACCATCAGATTTTTGTGAGCCTTGAGGCCTCTGAGAAAAATCTTGGGGGGGGGTGTGACGTTAACCACTCCGTTAGAACCGCATGGCTTGTCCTACAGTGACTCGTTAGGATCGCCAGGGCAGTGGATGGGGCTACAGTTTATGTATTAGAGTGTGCTTTATTTCATTTGAAAGCTTGTGTCATGGGCAGTCCAGATAGGCTCTTTGTTTTCACCCATGTCAAGGCTTTATATATTTAATTGTAAAGTATATGTTTTATCATTAACTAGTAATGATGGGATCTGGGAGAGAGAGAGAGAGTAGAACAGAGTGAGAGCGGGGCGCGCAGTGTTTTTGCCCCGCTCGATGACGTCACGGCTGGCTGCCTCGTGGGGGTTGGTTGAGAGAGGTCCTTACCATGCTGCTAGCTCCCTTGCTAGTGGCTAGAGGACTTGTTACCGTTTTTTTCCCACGCGGCTCGACCTAGTCCCGGTATATATACTGGTTCCTCGCCACTCTCTCCCTCAGATCTGGTTTCTAGAACGCATCTATCTTATCCCTTGCTACCTGTCCCCTGTTCTGCACCTGAGAATCTTTTCCTCTGTCTATCTCTCTCATTTTCCATATCTTTCACCGCCTTTTATTAATATTATACCCCCTCTGGTTAACTCTGCAAAATCAGCTTCATGCTGGCCAGTTGTATTGTGCGTTAAGGTCTGATATAACCTATGTATGTTTAGTTGTTAAGATAAGTTGATCACGAAGCATTGGTTAGCATCCATATTGTTTAGTACCGCTTCCTATAATAATTAGTGTTCTGCTGGATTAGATAATGCTAGACTGGGGGTCTGATATTATAAGGTATTGTTTCCTATGAGTGCTGGCTTTAGGTAAAAAGCTGCACGACATACCTGAGAACTGGAGTTGATTGAGTAAATTCTAGTCTGTGTGCCATTGAGAGTAGAGCATGCACGAATGAGGGCTTTTTGCCTATACCATTCTGCACTGTTCTAAGCTCGTTGTTTGTCTTTGAGGTACGCCAGGAGAACGCTTAATACTTCGGTATTAAGGTTTCTCAAGAGAGCTACCCTTCCCTATAACGTAATATTTGACGCACAGACTTGAGATTTGCACTAGGCTAGGCGGCATGCCATGCGCACCAGTATCTCGTATCATTGACTCTAGCTAGACTTTATCAGTCACAGTAGACCTTAAGTATATTAACCTAATTACTCTTTTTATGCATACCCATTTATGATTATACAAGCATTTCGCAGCCTAGTTTGATGTATGGAGACACAAACGACTTAGGCTCTTTTTGTTGATAGGAATACTGTATTGTCGTGGCGAATATTATTGTTGTAGCGTTTAGGATATTCTTGGCCCCGACTGCATTATATATTCTGCCTTTTTGTGTGCATAGCCTGCACGAGCATTGTTCCGCTGCCTGCCTTTTTGGGTTCCATTTCCGATACGAGCATCTTTATAGCATCTAACATTTAAAGAAGATTCCTTGTTAGTGTTGAAGGACTTTAGTGCACTTTCTTTCATGCAGGAGTGCCTGACATTTATTGATTAAAGTAACGTAAGCTGTAACTTCTCTTACCACCTTACTTTGCATACCGTAACCAAGCACCTTCGGTTATAGGTAGTAATAGGCTGTTTTCACATAACATTAAGCCTAGAGTAGACGCACATTTATTGAGAGTTTGATAGCCTATTATTGCATATAGAACTCTGTAGAGTATTTGTGTTCTTTGTTCACTGGGAATATACATCAGAGGTTGGATCTAGCGCTTTCCGTTGTAGCATTTATGCCATTACTAGTCCAATGAATAAGAGCCCTGATATATTTGAACCCCAGTCGTAACAGGTTGCCTGTGTGGTTATGCTGGCCACTCAGTGTATCGTTGATTTTCGGCCCGTCATCTCAAAAAGGAAGCACACAAACATTCAGAATCACTAGTCAGTCATTAGCCAACCTTTTCTCCCACAAGGGGTAGGGAGGATCAGCAAGAGGCACGAGAAAAGAAAAAGAGGTGACATGAGTGATAATAATTATATATAATGGTAAGGGGAATTCTTTACTTATGGACAATTATAGAGATATGAGCCTGGAGAGTTTCTGCCATGGCCATCCCTTTTGGGGCGTTTTCTCTAGAAGCAATTAAGGCGTCTGATCTATGTATGTGGTAACCCAGGTTCGAATCCCGGGTGGATCACATGCTTTCATTAATTTCATAGGGAGGTGTTTGCTGTTGGGAGTGAAATTAATATATATTATGATTTCTGATGATGATGGTGGTGATGATGATGATGATGATGATGATGATAATGATGATGTTAATAATAATGATGATATTTGTTTTATTTTTATTTTTTTCTATATTCCAACTTACTTCCTCTCGGGCATAGGCTGAGAGCCTTAACATTCACCGCTTTACAATGAACAGTGAAGCCCGTGAGGTCTTGTTCCAGTCTATTTATGATGATTATAATGATAATGATAGCTGTATACTAAATAACTCACCTCTTTATGGCCACAAACTTCCAACACAACATCCACACTCTCTACTGGAATCATTACGTCTTCTGTAATAAACAAACATCAATTATTATTATTATATATATTATTATTATTATTATTATTATTATTATTATTAAGTATATAAGGTAAAACTTTCACGTAGTGGAATGGGCATTGTGGCGCGGGCGAAGAAAGCATGTCTTGACCCCTACTATACCAGCGACGGCACACAGCCGTCAGTAAAAAAAATACTCACCAATATCAGCGACGGCTCTCAGCCATTCTGCTTGTTCTACTGCTAACATGACTTGGAGGCACTGCTTTGAGGAGTTGGTAACACTTATCATGTTCCCTAGCAGCTACTGCAGGCCGGGTGGCTCAGTTACCCACCAACTCTTGAGCTGAGAGAGTGTTGTCTCGTTTATGGCAACAAGTTTGTTACTGGACGATACACTTGTATATACTATGCTCTAGTACAGTAGATGTTAACAAAGTAGCCTGGAGATGTTTCTGCAATGGCCATCCTCTAGCGGGGGGCTTCCCAGGGGGAAGCAAGGCGTCGTAAATGATGATGATGATGATTATTATTATTATAATTATTATTATTACCTCTGCCAATGAAGTTAGACGGAGGTTATGTTAATGCCTCCTTCTGTTTGTTTGGCTGTAAACAAGATATCTCAAAAAGTTATGATCCGATGTTCACACAATTTGATGGACAGATTGGATATGCGTCAAGGAAGAAGTATTTCATTTAGGAGGTGATCGGTACAGCGCATACCTACCCCAATGAAGGCGGAGGTATGCGCTCTATGGAGTTCCCCTCTAGTTATTTACATTATTAGTATATATTATATTATTATTATTATTATTATTATTATTATTATTGTTACTAGTAGTATTGTTTTTATTCTCTATCGAAACAAATTACAAATTTATCTTGAAGGGGGTCTGGGTGAAGCAAGTCTGGGAAGGTGTTTTTGTTAGCCTATGGGACAAACTAAAATAAATTGATACAAAATGACAAAAACAACCAAAATCCTCATTAATAGCACAACCAAATATCATAATAACCCCAACACGTTGGACCAGATAGTGTTAAAACTCAATAATCATAGTTGTAATACTAATTTTATTTCTTAACCCCTTCTGTACCAGCGACGTCCTTTTAACTTTATTCTAGCTACTATTAGACGATTATATTGAGTTTAAAAGGGCCTCCGGTAATTTCCAGGCTTTGAACTGTCTCACTCAACCCTTTTAAGTACCACAGATCCTTCTTAATCTGTACAATATCGTCGAAATATAGCTAAAATAACATGAAGAAGACGTCGCCGTTACAGAAGGGGTTAAGTCAAATAGGGCTAGAATATATATTTGGGCATTTAGGATATGACAGGCAAATAAGAATAAGGCGTCTGGTGGGGAGGTATTTGGTTTTTCTGGACCATCTTTCTCCCTCATGTTTAGCTCCATTTCGTTTCTAATTTTAAGACCTTCCCCCCATTAGCTTGTCGATATTAAGGGGAGACGGACCGTTTTTTTTTTTTTTTTTTTTTTTTTTTTTTGGGGTCTATTAATTTATTTATTCCTTTATTTCTTAGTTTTCTCGCTAGACCACCATCAAACTTAGAAAACCCCCCCTTCAAGATAAATTTGTACATTTTTCAGTAGAAAAATTTCCTGGCCAAATGCCGGTTCCTCTTAAAACTTTAAGCTCGCTATCGCTCGCCAGGAAATAATTAACACCTAAATGGCATGAAAAGTCTTAAAATTGACAATGAAATGGGGCGAAAGGTGTTAAAATCGCCAAACTAATGCACCGAACGTCATATAATGTCAAAACAAATGGGGCTTAACACGAGGGAGAAAGGGGACCAGATAAACGACCCATCTCCCCTTAACCTCAACAGTCCATCAGCCTCACCCTAAGACCTTTAGCCCTATTTCTTTGTCGATATTAAGACCTTTCAGTGCCATTCAGGTGTCGATTTTTGTCCTGGCGAGTGAAAGTGAGCCTGTAATTTAGGAGGAACCGGCCTTTTGCCAGACAAATTTTCTATTAAAAAATGACAACTACATCTTGGGGGTATTTTAAAAAGCTTGATGAAGGTCTTGGGAGGAAACTGAAAATAGTGAAACAAATATATAAATAAATAAATTAATTAAGAACTATTTACAAATAAATACAAATCTCTCCTTAATTAAATGTTATAATGTAAAACTTGCAAATAAAACAAACCAAAACAGGGACGACACAATATAAAGACAAAACAACTTATCAACATTATTATACTGTTTATTTACAGCTGACGACATCTTGACCAATTGCGAGTTTCAAACTATAAGGAAGTTGGAACCATAAACATCGATATTCATTCGTACAGTACCGGCGACGTCCTGTATATATTATTATAGCTATATGTAGACGATTATTATAGCTATATGTAGACGATTTGTGCAGTTCAGGAAGGATACTTGGTAGTTAAAAGGGTTAATTGAGATAGTCTGTAGCCTTTTAATTGCTAGACATCCTTCCTAAGCTGAATATAATCGTCTAAATATAGCTAGACTAAAATTGATAAGACGTCGCTGGTACAGAAGGGGTTAAACAGAAATACAATAACAATGTAAGTTTCTGATGGATAAATATATTTAGAAATTGGTTTTGCGTATTTACAAGGTACCACGACCGTATTTTAGCTGGTAATTCTGGTAAATATCGATGTCTACAGCTCCAACTTCCTTATAGCATGAAACTCGCAAGTGGTCAATTGAATCCATGAGCAGCAAAATTTTCGTTACTAAATGGAAATATATGAAACTACTATGTCTGCATCATATTAAGACAGTTTATATAATTAGCACCATAGTTCACTACAAAATATGAAACTACTACGTCTCTGCATCATATTAACCCTTTCACGCATTTATGACACAGAGGTTACCAGATTAGCAATAAG
Organism: Paralithodes platypus; assembly: GCA_032716605.1. Classification (NCBI taxonomy): domain Eukaryota; kingdom Metazoa; phylum Arthropoda; class Malacostraca; order Decapoda; family Lithodidae; genus Paralithodes; species Paralithodes platypus. The sequence continues at coordinate 28,108,767 of CM064482.1, forward strand.
AAATAGAGTTCTCTCACTCTTATAATTACCTGTCCAAAATTAGTTTTCTGCCCACAGCTAACTCAAAGACAACTGAATAGGTTGAAGTAACTAAACTAAAGGTTTCTAAATACCCCTGATGGTAACAAAGGTTTTAAAGTATCCCCAATAGGCTCAAAATTGCGTCATATTATGTCGGAGAGGGTTAAGACCAAGTTTATATAATTAGCACCATATTTCACTACAAAATCTTCAAAATAACCCTAATATGTCTCTACAGCATATTCTGGCCAAGTATATAGAATTACTGAAATGACGGGGTTGCTAAAGCCAAATGCAAAAGCCAGTTGCAGAATTGCCTGCCTACAGCTGGATCCACAAGATAAACCAACAACACGGAAGAAGAGAAAGGACAAGAAAATACAGGAGCCACCCCTGCGGCCAATAAGAGCTTCTCATGTTCTATGGGACCAAGCAGCAGTTATGAGCATGGGAAATTGTCACAGCCAACCACAGCCCTGGTTTCAAACCACACCGGCCAATCACAGAACAGCATCCCCTCCATCCCCGGATCTGCAATATGATGAAGGCATGTTTATGCAAGTTAAACACCAGCGACCGGAAGCTTACAGGTACAAATGGACCTGAGCAAGAGTACCAGTTATGACGGTCCTGTAGATATAATAACCTCAAGAAAAGAATCACAAATAGGCAAGCAATACTCAAGTCTGTCTAGGAGTCTGAGGAATGATGTAATCCTTATAAGTAAGATTTCTCCAAGAATAAGTTAAATAAATGCCATGTATGATGTAAATGTGTTACCTAATATATAAGTAAACCTATAAATATTAACCAGCTATGTCTACGATAAGTATTAAACCTCACAACTCAATCACAACGAATTCACAATATCCCTATTGCCGCGAGACTGTATAAAAGAGTCAAGAATTAAGTCAGATATTACCTCAAAAATTTAGTGGAAATGTATGCAAACATCCACTGTGTTGAAAAGGGACAGGACAGCTAACCACAGCAGGAGCTTGCACCAAACCTGCCTCCTGTCGGAGAGAGTGCTAGACCTGTGGTACCCTCTGAAGTCTGGAACCTGAAGTCCTGCTCAAGTGACGCCCTACCCCCCTGAAGTGCTGCTCCACGAACCTATGATCTACGTCGGCCAGACTTGCTCTCTCTCTACCCTCCAACATTACCCTAAGTGTCTCTGTATATCTTACGTTGTGTTTAATGTTGTCGAGGTATAGGTTAAAATATGTGAATTGTGTAAGCGTGTGATTATATTTAGATCTGTGCCCAAGAGCCTTATTTTGCGTATGTGTTAATCCTTCTGAAACTGATATTTACTCCTCTAGATCTGTGTTCAAGATTTTATATTCATCTTGTTTAAATATCCTATAGAACGTCATATCGCATACGTTATATACTGGTGTTAATTGATTCTCCTCGCCATGCACTCACAGATTTTCCTAGTATATGTATTCTGTTATGTATGTTACAAGTTGAGGTCGAAGTGTATATCGTGTTTTGATTCCCCTTCTTAACTCATAACTTATTACCTAAAATCTACGCTCATTTTCATAATTAATTTATCTCGGTATCCTCGTTGTGAAGTTTTATCATTCACTAAGTACTGTATATCTACTTTCCAAGCCCCCATTTTTACGTTCGATTACTTAATCGTTTTTGTAATTATTTTATGAACTAGTATTACCGTTCATTTGATTACTGATGTAGATAATTCTTATTCTTACTGTCTAGGAATTCTAGCATTGCATAGAGTCTACTATCTAATTTTTCCATCATCTCGAATACACCGCTTATTAAGGTGAATTCTTATTAAGACTGTTAACTCATTCAGACATCTTGTTAATACCCTTTTGAGTATTTCCGGAGTACAACTTCGTCTTGTGCGTCACTTTCATCATAATTAATATTGTGTTAATTATTATTTACGCTAGTATCATTATAAGCGCTTCTAGGACATCTGTTGACTAATCTCATTTTGGTTAATTAGACTTTGTCTTTATATATAATTAATAGATATTTCTCTATAGTTGATTCATAATTGTATTACTAATATTAAATCTGAATTCCACGACCGAGTTCGTAATTATTGCATACGTTCGATTGAAGTGAATATAAAGTTCAAATCATAAATTACATAATTTGAGCTACGTACATAGTAAATTGTGAAAAGAATTAAACAATACTTTGCCCCCAGTTTCATCATATTATCTCTGAGATTAAGTTCATATTTACACAAACTAGAATTGTATTTTCCAACCCCGCAGTAGAACGTATGACCTGACACGCTAGCTGATTAAAGGTCGCATTAATTTGAGTGTTTACCTGGGTCAAGCGCGTGCGCCCCACTCGTACGTACGTCTCGCTCACACTGCCTGTGTATTTATTTTACCTCTCAATTCATTCATCTTCTCTGGTATCAAGATTGTACGATTATCTTTATTGTTGATTTATTCACGAAAGACACTCGACCCGCATCATTATTATTATTAAGGGTTGATGCTATACGTCACGTGTTTATTTAATTGCATATTTCCTGCTTTGTTTATCACCACCACTGAAGTATAATTGATCTCACTTTGATTTATTCTACTTATATGTATTCGCTTCGTTGCCTTATAATTCTAATAATTATTAAGGTAATGCTACGCCCTGAATTACAGACATATATTCGAGAATTGAATATTGATATGATTATGCACCGATATCCTAAAACCAAAGCCAATAAGTAAAGATACCATTCCTATGCCTTTGAATAAACTTGTGTATATAATTCACATGTGTGTTGTTACTGAGTTCTGTAGTACCTAGTTGAATACTTATTTGTGATACTAAGAACGTGTTTGGGAAGTCCCTGTTGGGATTATTTACGGTCTATAATTCCAGATCTGGATTTTAGTAAAGACTCTATCACGGGCTTTAACCCTTTGGCTGCGGCCTTGTTTGGGCTATTTAGGGCATATTCAGGCACTCCTGAATGATAAATCAAGTATCTGCATTAAATGAAGTGTATTCTGCCGAAAACTAGGCGAAAATAGCTTCAAAATGACACTAGAACGGACCGTATACGTGGTCTGGTTCACCCGCAGTGATCCCATTGAAACGCGGGAACCCCGCTATTATGTAACACTCGCTCGCTTGGCTGCACTTATGAGAGAGACAGAGAGAGACACGCGCGAGACACAGCCTAGCTCAGTGAGCCGCTCGGTGCTCTGAGGGTCGGAGGTGGGCCCCTCACGCTCCCGCCCACTGTCACTCGATTTTTAAATTTTGTACAGGCTTTTAAAGCCTGGAAATTGCTGTAACTTGCCAAAACATTCCAAACGTCACCCGCAGCGAAAGGGTTAACTATTATAGCCCGACAAAACAATTACCACCATATTTCACTACAAAATATGAAACTACTATGTCTCTGCATTATATTCTGACCAAGTTTATATAATTAATACCATATTTCACTACAAAATCTTCAAAATAACCCTAATATGTCTCTACAGCATATTCTGGCCAAGTTTATAAAATTAGTACCATTATTCACTAAAAAATGTTCAAAATTACTGAGAAATCTTGTTGGGAAATTTGTAGTTTACCGTCCGTTGAAAATAAACAGAGTACTGTATAGGTATCACGCCCGTGATCCTTATTACCTTCATCAAGAACTCCCTCCCTCCTAGACCTCTATCAAGCTTAACCCATTCTGTACCGGTGACGTCTTTTACAATATAATCTGGCAACTATTAGACGATTATATTTTCAGCTTAGGAAGGATGTCTACCTGTTAAAAGATTGCTGACTATCGCAATTAATCTTTCTTGCTATTATGATTATATCCTTCCTAAGCTTCATGAAATCGTCTAAATGAAGCTGAAATATAAATAAAAACGTTGCTGGTACTATACGGGTTAAAAAAAAACACCCTAAGACCCCCTTCAAGATAAATGTGTAAATTTTTTGGTAGAAAAATGTTACTGCGGAAGGCCGGTTCTTCCTAAATTACAGGCTCGCTATCGTTTGCCAGGACAAACATACACCTTAATGACACGAAAGGTCTTAATATTGACAAATAAATGGGGCCAAAAGTCTTCAAATCGCCAAACTAATAGGCCGAACGACTTAAAATCTGAAAACTAATCGGGTTAAGCATGAGGGAGAAGGGGGTCCAGAAAAAGCAACCATATCCCCTTAACCCATTCAGTACCGGTGAAATCCTTTTCATTATATTCTAGCAACTATTCGATGATTCTATTCAGTTTATGAAGGGCCTCCAGCAATAAAGAGGCTTCGAACTATGTCACATAACCTTTTTTACTACCACAGATCCTTCTTAAACTGCACAAAATCATGTAACTATAGCTAGAATATGAGTAAAAAGTCGTCGCCGGTACAGAAGGGGTTAAATATATTCGGTATCAAACCCCAAACCCATATTACCTTGATCGGGATGCACCGCCGTCCCTCCAAAGTCCGGGACCTTAGCTAGACGCGTTCTGTTGGGGTCGGAGCAGAAGACCCTCTCAAACCCGGCCTCTCGCAGCAAGGCACACCCATACACTCCCAGCATACCTGCTCCCTACAGAATTAAGATTACAATTAGTGTTATTAAGGGGAGATGTTTTTTTTGTTTCTATTTATTTACTTATTTACTAATTATTTTAGTTTCCTCATTAGATCTCTATGAAGCTTTACAAAACACTTCTTGGAGATAAATGTGTACATTTTTCGTTAAAAAAAATTCTCGGCCGAAGACTGATTCCTCCTAAATTTACAGGCTCGCTATCGCTCGCTAGGAAATAATCGACACCTACATGGCACAAAAGGTCCTAATATTGGCAAGGAAATGGGGTGAATGGTCTTAAAATCGCCAAACTAATAGAAAGAAATTTGTATTATCTCAAAACTAATGGGTTTAACGTAAGGGAGGAGGGACTCCAGAAAAGGCAACCATCTCCCCTTTAAGTTACTCCCAACATACCTGCTCCCTGGGGAATTAAGACAACAATTAGTGTTATTAATAAGTTACACTGAAATACATACTCCCTGGGGAATTAACAGAACCATTAGTGATATTAACCCAACATACTTGCTCCCTGGGGTATTAACAAAACTGTTATACCAGGTTTGTATTATTGGTTTATAGTGATTTCTACCTGACTGGGGAATTCAGAGATCACACGATACATGCATAGACACACCATAGAGGGTAAATATCTAACACCAAGTATAATTATAAATAACAGTTTTATATAGCTTAACCCTCCTGGCCCGGGCAGGCTCTCCTAATGACAGAGCTCGTATCTGGGCGATCTGGTCGAATATCAACAAAAGTAAACTAAGGCTAATCTCGCTTAATATATTACCTACATTAATCAAACATATATAGAAATGAGCGCCTTACCTTCCTGTGTAGAATGGCGTTGAGTAGAGCTCTCTAGCTTAACTGGTTCCGGAGTGATGGTGATGGAAGTGGAGGTAACTTTTGCCGCGTATATACCTCGGCGCGTCCGAACAGTCAACCGCGGCCCTGGCTACGACGCCCAGTTGCACTCGTTGCTCCACCCGCAATTATGCCAGGAAGCGATTTGATAGTGTTTTATTGATTATTCTGTCATTTATTATAGTTATTATGTTATTTTCACTCAATAAAGTTATTTATATGAACTTATTTGTGTCTCTGTCACTTATTACTTCGTTTTATTATTATTATTATGATTATTAGTGTCACTTTCACTGGACTTTGATAATTGGTAGTGTCATTTCCCCTTTTATGTATTGTTAGGTAAGCTAATAATATATATAGTGTCACTGTCACTTATTCATATTGTTATGAAGGCACTTATTATAACTTGTGTGTGTCTCTTTCACTTATACTTAGTTTTATTATTATTATACTGTCACATTGACTGGCCTAGGCTTATTGAGTGTCATTTTCACTTATTTATTGTTAGAAATATATATTTTAGTGTCACTTTTACTTGTTCATATTGTTATTGAAGGCACTTATTATTACTTATGTGTCCTTTTCACTTATACTTAGTTATATTATTATTCTTAGCCTACATTTGAGTGTCACTTTCACTGTTGTCACTTCCACTTCAAAAGTTTGTTAGAGTGTGGAAGTCGTTGAAGCAGGTGCCAGCACACAGTCCAACTTGACACTCGAGGCATTTCCAAGTGGTTTTTGTGGGTTTGCGGGGTCTGCGAGTTGTGTGGCTGCACACATGGCACCTCTTCTGACTCCTAACGTTACTACCTGGTGCTTTGAAAGGAAGGGCGCTGAGCTGGTGCTTCCTGAAGAATTCAGCACACCCCGTTCTGTCAAGCTGGCCTGGTCCTTGCATTGGCCTGCCTGGTGTACCCGCATGTTTAGCCAGGAGCTCAAGTAGCACCTGCTTGTGGAACTTCCGCAGGGACTTGTACTTCTTGGCTCCTGGAGTCCTCAGACGGTAGATGTTGTAGGCATTGAGGATCGACATATCTACCGTATGCAGGATAAACTTCTTGTACCACCTGCAAGATGTTCGCAGGCAGTCGAAAAAGCCCATCTGCATGTCGGACTTGTCAACGAGGCGCATGTTGATGTTATAATCCAGGACAGCAGCTGGTTTTTGGACGGGGTTCTTGGTTGTTCGGTCCACCTTCCCTGTGGCGACCATCTGGGCCTTGTGGCATGTGGTGAGGAGGTTGACCTTGCGCTGGTCATGCCAGTGGATGGAGAGGATGGGGCCACTCTTCTTGTGGAAGATGTCCGCCTTCTTCGTCTTGGTTGGGTAGCCTGGCATGCCCTTCCTTTTGCCCTTGACTGTGCCGACAGTTCCGGTCTTGCGGTCATGGAGGTACTTGGTCAGGAGAGGCGACGTGTAATAATTATCTGTGTAGAGGATGTGGTTATTATTGAAGTGCCTCTCCATCATCTTCTTCACTACAGCACCACCAAAACCAATGAGAGGGTCAGTCACAACTTCTCCAGCCTTGCCGCTGTAGACTATAAAGTCCAGCACATAACCCGTCAAGCAGTCGCAGAGGACGAAGAGCTTGATATTCCGAAGCGGTGTCTCTTGAACGGGATATACTGTCGGAAGTGCAGCCTAAAACGGAACAGGACCAGAGACTCGTCGAGGCACATCTTCTGGAAAGGAATCAGGTATGTGGTGAACCGATGACGTATCATGTCATACAGCTTCCTGATCTTCCATAATGAGTTGGGAAGGTGGACTGCCATGTTGTTTGTCAGGTAGAGATAGGAGAGGATGTCGAAGTACCTGTCCCTGGACATGTATTTGCCAAATGACGGAGTCGTTATAATGTCGCCAGTGATCCAGTAGTCAGCCAGAACGTGCTTCCTTGTATGAGTCATCAGCATTGTGAGTGCCAAGAACACATATAGTTCTGCCACAGTGAGAGCTCTCCATGCCACCATCTTGGCACTGGTCTTCCTCCCAAGAAAGTTGGCACAGATAGCATGGTGGTGATTTGTCTCTTTGACGAGGTATTCCATGACTTCATTGTCATAGAAGCCACAGAAAAGTTCACGGGGGGTAGCATCTGGGCCACAGGGATATGCTGGTGACACCCCAGAACCCATCTGTACCTCGTCAAAGGCAGGACAATCTGGCTCAAAATCAGCTCCGTCTGTCCACACAAACAGGTCGGATGCTGATGCTTGAGGTCGTGCTGCAGCAGGCACATGCCCTGGACGCCCTGGCACATGCCCTTGGCCACGCGGACGCCCAGGCGAACGCCCTGCACGCCCACGCCCAGGTCCAGGCCCAGGGGCAGCGGCGTCGGCAGGCTGACCACGTCCACGACCTGGCCCTCTCCCTCGATTTGTCGGCACATCCTCTTCCTCTTCCTGTTCCTCTTCCTCTTCCTCCTCAGGCGATGTCAGGTCATCTGGGGCAATGTTGGGGTCGTCAGCATCCTCCTCAGGAGACAATTCTGGTGAAGAAGTGACCGGGCGTCGGCGGTGTGGGGCGCGGGAGGCTGCGGGAGCTTCAAGAATGGGAGCCGAGGCCTCGGGAGTTGGGCTCCTTTTGCGGCGAGCCGAGGGCTTTTCAGCAGGAAATAATGCTCTGCGGTGTGTTGAGGCCTGTGGCACATCACCAATACCACTTGAAGAGGCCCTTTGGTCATCCTGAACGAGAGATGAAGGCGAGGGCTGTGGGTGACCCACGCGGCGTCCCGTGTAAATGCGTCGGGACAATGGAATGCGGGTGGTTGCTAGGCCAGGGTCGGCATCATTATCGCTATCTTCAGCTTCCCTATGCTTTTCTGCGGCTGCCCTGCGTGCTTTTTTAGCTGCACTTTTGATCAATGATTGTTTGTAGAAATATTTGCCCACTTTCAAGGGCGTACGGGCAGGCAAAGGGGAAGGTCCTGGGATAGGGCTAGGGCTAGGCCTAGGCTGACCTAGCAAAGATGGCGAGGGGGTAGGCCTAGGTTCTAGCACACTGGGAAGCTCAATGGCACCTTCCTGAAACACTTCCACATCAGGATCATCACTACTGTCTCCCCCCTCAAATAAATCGACATTATCGTCGTCTCCAAAGCCCACGAAATCGTCTTCACTTTCACTTATAAATTGTACCTTGTCCACCAAGCTTTCGCCACTGCTCTCTTCATCACTTTCAAAAAGTTGTCGCTGTATAGCGCTATCACTCAACAAACGCTTAACTTTCTTTTGTTGAGCTCTCTTCTCGGTTGGAACAGGCGTTGAAGTTGCGAGTTGGGTAGCACTGGGGCCCGCGGGAGGTTGCAACGAATCGGACACGTCGGAAAACATTTTTTCAGTATTACTCGCTATGGCGGCCACGTACGAACTGATAACACTAGTAGTTGAGGCTTGGTGGCGCTGCGGTCGCTCCTACCATGCCAAAATTGGCCACGCAAATTTTGAAGCACGCTTTCAAGCACAAGGATTATAAAATGACACCCGGGTTCCGGCCCTTTTGTTTTGGTGTCATTTTAAAATGACATCCGGGCTGGAAGGGTTAAACTCTTACTTATACGGTTAAAGATAGATACAGATAAAAATGATAATGTTATACAATAGACTTTCCTAGATCGAGGATCTAGAAGGAGTTCAGGTATATCAAAATAGATTTAGCTTCCCTCTTGTACAATATAAACAATGACGTATGATTAATTTGCTGAGTCGGATAACTGTTTGCTGTTTTAATATTTAGCAATAGATATCACTTAACTCTTTCACGCTTTTATGACGTAGAGGTTGCCAGATTAGCAATAAGAAATAGAGTTCTCTCACTCTTATAATTACCTCTCCAAAATTAGTTTTCTGCCCACAGTTAACTCAAAGACAACTGCAGAGGTTGAAGTAACTAAACTAAAGGTTTCTAAATACCCCTGATGGTAACAAAGGCTTTAAAGTATCCCTAATAGGCTCAAAATCGCGTCATAAGCGTCAAAGGGTTAAGCACGAAAGAGACGAGGGTTTACACTGAGTAACAATTATAATGGACTCTCACTTAGTAAGGCACCTTACGCACTGGTGTAGGTTTGGCAGAGTCAATATCTTGGGACTCTAACTTTATAATACACACTTTACACACTAGTGGAACTTAGGCAGAGTTAATATCTTGGGGACTCAGTAGTAGTTTATCGAGAGGCCTTCCCTAGGGTTAAGTGCCCCATTAATTACTATTTCCTTTCACCTATGCATAGCCTCCGATAGTGCAGTTGGGATATTGTACATGCTTAGATTGGTATGCAGGATTCGAAACTGCATAATACATCGTAGGCTGGTGCAGTATTCTTTAACTGTTTTCGTGGTGTAATGCATAAGTGTGTTGATTTTCGGTGTGAGCATCCTAGGTTCGAATCCCCGGACTGCCACATGTGTTTGTTAATTTCATTAATCGAGTTTAGGAGTAAAGTTGGTTAGTGGAGAGAACATAATAATTCATTCAGGTTCAGTAGTAGTTTATCGAGAGGCCTCCCCTAGGGTTAAGTGCCCCATTAATTACTATTTCCTTTCACCTATGCATAGCCTCTGATAGTGCAGTTGGGATATTGTACATGCTTAGATTGGTATGCAGGATTCGAAACTGCATAATACATCGTAGGCTTGTGCAGGATTCTTTAACTGTCTTCGAGGTGCAATGCATAAGTGTGTTGATTTTCGGTGTGAGCATCCTAGGTTCGAATCCCCGGACTGCCACATGTGTTTGTTAATTTCATTAATCGAGTTTAGGAGTAAATTCGGTTAGTGGAGAGAACATAATAATTCATTCAGGTTCAGTAGTAGTTTATCGAGAGGCCTTCCCTAGGGTTAAGTGCCCCATTAATTACTATTTCCTTTCACCTATGCATAGCCTCCGATAGTGCAGTTGGGATATTGTACATGCTTAGATTGGTATGCAGGATTCGAAACTGCATAATAAATCGTAGGCTGGTGCAGTATTCTTTAACTGTCTTCGTGGTGCAATGCATAAGTGTGTTGATTTTCGGTGTGAGCATCCTACGTTCGAATCCCCGGACTGCCACATGTGTTTGTTAATTTCATTAATCGAGTTTAGGAGTAAAGTTGGTTAGTGGAGAGAACATAATAATTTATAATACACCTTACGCACTGGTGGAAGTTAGGCTGAGTCGATATCTTGGGACTCTAACCTAGTAGCACACCTTACGCACTGGTGGAAGTTAGGCAGAGTCACTGGTATCGACTGGATGCAGGTTTTCTATCATAACTCCAGAACTACTACATGGAGTCAAAAGTTGAGGTAACAGCTTGTAGTTGTCGGAGTCTCCGTTAGGCCGTCCAGGTTGGCCTGTCGTGTAGATTGGTTGTTTGGAATACAGATGGATTAATGGAGGTAGGGTCTTAAATGAGGTTCTGTAAATAGTATATTATTTGGTCACCTCATCGGACGAACGCGAATATATATTAGCAGAGAGCTAAGGATACTCGACTATCCTGACCGTTATATTAATCGGTGATAAAGTTCCGTTCAGGTACTCTTGACTTGGGGTCTTTAATATAATGCCTATGTCATGACACAGTGACACTATATCGGGCTTACGCGAGGAGACAATATGGTCGTCTTTTCCTCGACTACCACTGACCTTTATAAGATGTTCAAAGAACTTGGGGCGGTGTTTAAACCTTTTAATTGCAAGAGTCAAATAACATGTTACAGACAAATGCACTAAGTACCTCTATATGCCAAGTGCCAATTAAGGTATCTCACAGAGCCTTGAACTGTTCTAGTGATCTTGGTATGCCAAGTATCCTTTTCTAGGTCTTTAGAGTGCAGTTTTAATAAGAGAAGTCAGGTGGGGACATGTCCGCGAGCTTAGACTTCCAATATTAAAGGTGCAGCCTATTAAAGATTTTGATGTTACTACTATGGTATGCCACATAAATAACAAGGATTTCTTAATAGGGGAAATAACTCCTCAGACCTATTGGATATTTGGTATGCCGTTTATTATCCACTGAATGGGAGGGTAATTCTAGGACTATTCACTCTGGCATGCTAGTATTTGAAAGCCCTAGAATTGCTTGCCCTGTTCAGCTTTCGTCGGGATAGTGATGACTTGAGCTGAGATGTCCCGAGGTAGATGTTCTGGGGTCAAACGGTCATAACTCAGTCGGGGCGGGTCTAAAGGGATTAGGAGGGTCCCCCTAGAAGCTGGTGGCCAGGTGATTTGGCCTTTGGGTGGAGACAGGGCGTAAGTGCCTGTTTTTATGACGGTGATGGTGCTCCTTCTTTCCCTGACTGAAGATGATTTTCTTTTTAATAGTTTCTTGTGGGGCTGATGGTCTATTGATATTCTTGCCGGGTGTTGAGGGAAGTTCTGTTATAATGGCGGCCATCCGGGCATCTCGTCTGATATCCGTAGGGAGTGTGGAAGTATTATTATCATGGAAGTAGTGATGTGCACTCGTTGTGTAGTTCCAGGAATTGTTAAGCACACGTGGTATCACTCCGCGGGCGTCTTTTGTTGTTGTTAATGTTATTCTTCCTTCTTTTCTGTTTTGCCTTTGTTCTTCTCCTTCTCGCTCTTTTTCTTGATAGATATGAGGTAGTTTCGGGATGCGGGGCATTTTGTTTATTTGGTTCCTTCTGTTTCCCATCTGTGTTTGTCCACTCGGTTCTGTTTTAGTTACTCTTTCCGTTTGTCCCGGGAATCGTTCTCCTTGGTGGTAGCCATCTTGTCTTCTTTGTTTGATTTCTTGTTGGTTAGGTTTTACTGTTGTTGTTTCTTCTAATTTCTTCTGCTCTGTTTTCTTCTGGACGTTGGTCTTTCTGGTGGTGATCTGGGGGTCTGGAATGCAGTGCCTGGTGTTTGTTCTGTCTCTACTTTGCTTGTTGTCTATCCATGTTCTTCTTGCTTTAGTTTCTCCTTTCCGTTCTTGTCTTCCCGTCTGTTCTGCATCTTGTTCCTCTGGAGTTTTCTATTTTCTATTTATGGGTGTCTTCCTTATTTGTATTATTTTAAAAACCTTTAGTGATATTATAAAGTAACTCCCAACAGACCCTGTCCTTGGGGAATTAACAGAACCATTTGTGATATTACCCCCTCGAAATGCACAATTAAATTATATCAGGTCTGTTTATTTTGCAAGTTTTACATTATAATTATCAGGGTCTCAATGGATGATGCGTAAATAAAATATATAATATAACTCTGTTTAAACCTACAATAATCGCATCTACTGTAATGAGTTATACATGAGAAGAGCAAAACCCATATTACAATAAAAATGCACTAAACTTGGAAAAACAGTTGTTATTTCGTGCTCAAATTTGTTCGATAGTAAAATATTTCATCATCTTTTTGCGTTCAACTCATCACAATTGCGTTTTACTGTATGCTGAGCAATACATGTTTTTATATGAAATAAGAATTTTTCACTGACATTCCAAAGGAGCCATCAAAATTTGTTTGACATCAATTGTTTTTTATATGACTATATATATTCGTAAACCTTACACTCGCGATTTTGAGTACGGCCGCCGAATCCAAAAGATCACTCATGAATTATTTTCACCCACAATAATTGGGTCTATTGCAATCTAGTATATCCCAAAAGATAGAGGAAATGCTAATCTAGAATATCACAGTAGAAAAAAAACACAAAACCTCGAATAATCATAGATCAAATTGATTTCAACTAAAAAAGTTTAAAAAAATTCCAACTACTGTACATCCGAACTTCCATTGCTTTTGTTCATAATTTTGAGTGACGACAGAAGGTTTTTATAATATGATATAGCCAAACGTCAGGGTTTTTCTGAGGTGATCTGATCGTTCGCGCTGTTACACCGACGTCAAGAAAATTACCCCTATATCGTCACCAATTCATAGCATGCATAGAAGATAGACCATATAGACTAGCTGCTCTCCAATCAAGTGACGTGTATAAATAAGGTGTCGTCATCTAGTGTGGCAGAAAGGAAGCAACCAACACCTTGGAGCTCCACTGTGACCATCTAGGGCGACACATGTGAAGCACCCAACACCTCCAAGAGTTACGGGCTACAGACAGCCTACAGTCCCGAGGTTGAGACATAGAAAATATATATATATATATATATATATACAAAAACAAATTAAATTAAATTAAAAATAATATTCTTCACGCTCTTTCCAAAAGTATCATATTTTTTTTATCATCAATGCTTTTTATTATACGCACTTATAGTTAACACACGTCTTATAGTTGAGAGGTGCATCTTCTTAGCTTAAATGGGGTCTGAGGAAGCTTATTTAAAGGTTAACCCTTCGAACCCGGGTGTCCTTTTATACTCCACATCGAACCTTCACCGCGTAACTCGGGTGTCCTCTCATACTCCACACCAAACTTTCATTGCGGAACTCAAGTAACCTCTTATAGTACCGCGCTCTAAATATTCACAACCTCACAACAACCAGACAAGGCCCGGTCAACACCAGGATCGAAGACAACAGTAAGTACCGGTACTCCATTTTCCCATTAAGCTGATCTTTCTACCTATTACCAGTGCTTGACTATTAACCCGTTCTGTTCCGGTGATGTATTTTTTTATGTTATGCTAGCTATATTTATAATATTTGTGCACTTCAAGAAGGATCTGTGGTAGTTAAAATGGTTAAGTGAGATAGTTCGAAGCCTGTTAATTGCTGGAGACCCATTTAAAACTGAATATTATCGTCTAATAGTAGCCAGAGAAAAGTTAAAAGGACGGCACCGGTACAGAAGGGGTTCTGGCCATAAAGCCCCATAAGGCCCGATTCTGGGGGTATGGAGTGTAAGAGAGCATCCGAGGTGGAGGGATTATGGAGCAAGCTAAAGGAAACAATTAGCTAAAACACTAACCTGTACCAGCGCCACCTTGGCTCCGTTTTCTCCCGGTGGTGGGGATAGGGGTATCTTGGTAAGGGCGTGGACCATGGTGGCTAGGGCACAGTTGATGGGGGCTGCTAGGACCGAGCTTAGAGTCGCGGGTAGAACTACGATGGGGGTGCCGGCCGGACAGAGTGTGTGGGTGGAGTAGGTACCAAAGAGCGGGGCAGTCGACACCAAGGAATGACCACACTGTTGATAAGATTATACTGGAATTAGTTTCTCTCAAGCCCCGACTCCTTTCTCGTCGACTAATATTCTCTTCCTCACCAATTAGGGTACAACAGGGGAAGAGGGTTGTAGGAACGCTGAAAGCAGTAACAAGAAATAGGGTGGTCAGTATGGAAGTGAAGAAGTCCTTGCATGACAGTGTGGTAATCCCGACATTGACTTACGGAAGTGAAGCATGGACGTTTGAGAAGAGACTCAGACCAAGAGTGAGGGGGGTGGAAATGAGTTACTTGAGAAGTGCGTGCGGAGTTACATGGAGGGATAGACAGACGAATGAGGAAGTAAGAAGGAGGTGTGGTGTGGAGGTAGATGTGCTGGAAAGTGTGAAAAGGAACACCTTGAGATGGTTCGGCCATATGGAACATATGGGAAGCGAGAGAATGACTAAGAAGGTGTACGAGAGCGAGGTGGAGGGACAGAGATGGAGGGTTAAACCGAAGGAGAGGTGGAAGGATGGAGTGAGGAAGTATATGGATGAAGGCGGTGCTGGTTGGGAGGAGGGGCGTCAACTGACTGGGGACAGAGGTGCATGGAGGCTGTTCGTTCATGGCCACCCCTTCGGGTACCACGGCGTCAGGCAATAGATAGATAGATAGATAGATCGACCAATTACTACTACTACTAATTATAATAATAATAATAATAATAATAATAATAATAATAATAACAATATATCATAATACTGTTGACAAAGATATATAAGAATTAGTTTCTCTCAAGCCCCGACTCCTTTCTCGTCGACTAATATTCTCTTCCTCACCACTTACTAATAATAATAATAATAATAATAATAATAATAATAATAATACAAATATATCATAATACTGTTGGCAAGATATACAGGAATTAGTTTCTCTCAAGCCCCGACTCCTTTCTTGTTGACTAATATTCTCTTCCTCACCACTTACTAATAATACAACTATTAATAATGAAAATAATATATATATATCATAATTCTGTTGACAAGGTGTACAAGAATTATTAGTTTTTCACAAGCCCCGACTCTTATTCTTATTGACTAATATTCTCTTCCTCACCAATTACTATTAATAATAATAATAATAATAATAATAATAATAATAATAATAACAACAAAATATATCATAATACTATTGACTATAATCTCAGGCAGGGGTCAGCAACCTTAGGCACGAGTGCCAGGCTTGGCACTAATGGTGCCTGTCTATGGCACGCCGAGACATTTGATGGAACAAAGACAAATACAATGAAAACAAAAAATAATGATAATAATGATTGGCCCAGTGTTTTCATTTTTGATGAGACCAGACAACTTTCAATACAGTGACTTGGACATGTCTCTCATCGAGTGGATGGAAACTGAGGAGTTGGAATTGCAGTTAATCGACTTTCAGGCCTCCTCACTATGGTCCTCAAAATTCAAGGATCTTCGAGAAACACTGGAAACTACTGTGAATGATCATGGAGCCTCCATTCTCAGCTGTTGGATAGCACTGCCTGATAAATTCAACTGCATGAAAAAAGTAGCTTTTGCATTGCTATCAGCCTTTGGATCTACATATCAGTGTGAACAGATATTTTCCCACATGAAGCACATCCTTAACCCCCACCGCAGCAAGCTTACAACAGATCATTCTGAACATTGTGTGAAGCTCAAGGTATCCAAATATTCACCACAAATATCAACTCTCTCTAAAGGGAAGCAAGGGCAAGGATCACATTAATATGGTAAGTGTATACACATTTTAGTGTAGCCTGATTATTATTTTTACGGTTTTCTATATTATCATAACTATAAATTATTTGTTTATTACTACAATAATTTGTCCATATTTACATTCTGTATGTGTAATGTATTTTACTGTAATTACAATGATGTGTATAGCCTACTACTGTAATTGGGATCGGTGTAGTGATTAATATTTCATATTGCAAAGTTTTAAAATTTCGAACCTGGCACGCAGGGTAGTAAATAAATTGGCATTAATATAATATTGGCACATCATGGTCAAAAGGTCGCCACTAGATATACAAGAATTAGTTTCACTCAAGCCCCGACTCCTATTATTGTTGACTAATATTATCTTCCTCACCATTTACTAATAATAATAATTATAATAATAATACTATAATACAGAATAAGTAATAATAATAACAAATATATTTGCATTATATATTTCAAAACATCTTATACTATCCAACATTTGATTAGAAACTTGTACATTACTAAATAAACTCAAAAGGCAATCAATATTCCGTATAGTTAATGGTTCGCGGTCCGGGTGGAAATAAGTTCAAACTAGAAGAGGCTGAATACCCTACAACTGTACAGTATAAACTTGTCATTTGGAAGTGTTCATTCTCATTATAATCTATCTGTGCAATTGCTATTCAAATATTTACTTAACTCGACTTCGGTTTTTAATACTACTACTGCTACTACTACTACTACTACTAGTACTACTACTACTAATATTAACAATAATATACACCAAGGCCCCTATCAGACACTGTGTGAGACACATCAACGTACCACCAACCATTGCGTATAGCACAGCACTTTACCGATAAATAACCATGGGTGTTTATGGATGCTTTCACACACATTAAGGGGAGGGTTTTAGTTTGTTCCCTAGACCTCCATCAAGCTTGAAATTACACCCCCCTTGAGCCCCTTTTAAGATAAATGAGTACATTTTTCGATAGAAAAATTTCCCGGCCAAAGGCCGATTCCTCTTAAATTACAGGCTCGCTGTCACTCGCCAGGGAAAAATTGGCACCTAAATGGCAGGAAAGGTCTTAAAATTGACAGAAATGAGGCTAAAGTTCTTAAAATTGCCAAACTAATGGGGCAAACGTCTTACAATCTCAAAAGCAATGGGGCTAAACATGAGAGAGAAAGGGGTCCAGAAAATAAACCCTCAAGTGGAAATCTCCTCTTAACTCTGTCAAACTACCGTATAAGGCCGCCTTGTTCACTACAGCGCCCTTTTCAATCCAACACGGCACTGATAAAGCAATAGGAGGAAGACCTGTCGTGCCGTGTTATTCACTACAAAAGTCGTCCGCGCAACGGCACGCTCTGGAATGTACAGTGGCTAGTAGAAAGTTGATGAGTCTGAAATGGATCTAACACCAACCTTCTGTAACTTGATGAATTTATAGTTGAGATCAATAAAGCATGGTAAGAAATTGTTACATGAAGGAACATACTGCTAATATAATTACTACTACTACTACTACTCATACTATAGGTAGCGCCAGCGAACTTGACAATAATCGTGGCCCCTAAACTTCTTATAACTTTTAATTAATGAAGGCAATCGGGCTGACGTTTCTATCATTTTAGAAGGGTCCACCAGGAAATAGGTGTGGATATTTACAGCCAGTTTGCTCTAGGCCCTTTTGAGTTACAGAGAGGTCAGGGATCAAGATTATTGTCAAGTTTGTTGGCGCTACCTATACTACTACTACTACTAGTACAACTACATTTTTTTTTTTTTTTTTTTTTATTTAATATTGTTCATACATTTCATGTTACTACTAGTACCATCACCACCTCCACCATCACTACCATATATTTAATATTGTACACATACTAAATTTCACAACCATCAGATACTACTATTCTACACCATGCAACTTCAATCCAGTCTCCTTCCTATGCGACCCTCTGCCACTGCTGCCTCGTAGTCTACTTCTGCCACCGTCACTGGTTGTGGTGCAGACCTTCTTGTTCCCCGCAGGCATAGTAGTGCTGATCTGAGCAATGAGAAGGATAGCATCTCATCCAGGCTACGACGTGGCTCCTAGGCTGTTGCTTCTTCTCTGCGATGATCTCTGCTAGCCTTGAATAGAAGCACTGGGCCCTGGGTCCCATCCCTCCTGATGTGGTGAAGACTAGTGGGGTAAAGCTGCCATGTTCGACGTGTAAGATCCTTTCTCCATATGTCCTGACCTTCTCTCGTTCGTTCCTCTTGTGTGCATCTTCCAGAGACAGCTCGCTGTAGCTGTGGGCCATTGGGTCAAATACTCTTATGTCAAAGAACGCTCGCTGTGCATTTGTCCAAAAGCCTCTTGCACTAACGTCCAATCTTGCTTCAGTGGATGTGTTGGCCGTCCTGTGCTGCATGATCTCTCCATCCAAGGGAATGAGTGATGGTTCGCTCACCACATCTCTACACACCTCCCTGAGCATGTTCGCTGTTACATCTCTTACTTCATCGTGCCTGATGCTGATGATTCTTACATATCATGGTGTGGTCTGTATCGTTGATGGTTCCACAAACGCATCGATCGGGCAGTCCTTCAATCGGCCAATCATACCTCAGTGCAATAGCATCATTAAATTCTTGTTTGTTGAGATTGAAGCTTTTTGCCTTGATTGGTAGTGTTGTCAGCCAATTTGAAGCGCCCGTTTCTTGTGCTATTTGTAGTTTTCTTGTTTGTCTCGGGTGAAGTTGTCCCATCAATTGTGCCAGGTCATTTTTCTGTGAGTTTTGCCTCTCTGACGTGATGGTCTTTCTGATGTTGTAGATGTCTGCCTGGTCTACTTCACCGTCAGAATCTTGTGCTATGATACGGTCAGTGAGAGATCCTGTTATCTTTACTGAGTTCTGGTATTCCGTTACCGCCTTCTTCACTGGGTCGATGATTCCCATCCCTCCCAACCTAGGAGGCAGTGCGAGCAGCTCCCTCTCTGTATGATTCGGGGTGTGCAACTTTATCCACGCTGGGATGAGTTTGTCTCTGATGGCATCTTCCAGCGGTTGAAGTAATGCGCTCACATATGGAACGGTTCTCATCAAGTAGGTCCAGCGATGTTTGACCCCATATGTGAATGCCGAATACGTGGCCTGTGGTTCCGTCTTTGCAATATTGGCCAGTTTCTCAATTTCTTTTACCCATTCTCTGACCTTCTCCTCTATGTATTTGTTCTTGAACTCTTCCGTGCCGATCACCGCCCCAAGGTGACGCTGTCCGTCCTTTGTTACTACCACTTCACTACCGCTGAAAGCTTCTACCGACCTTTCATAATGTTCTGTTTTTACTGTTAGTATTGACTTTCTGGCATTTGGATGGTACCCTATTTTTGGTCCTACCTCTGATATTTGCTCCCACCAGTGCTTGAGATTGTTGACTTTTCCCGCTCCAGTGAGATCGTCTGCATAGGCCACCTGCTTTACTTGCGTCGCCTCATGGCTTGTTAAGGTTAGCAACACTGAGAGACCTAAGGCGTATATTGCCATTGCTACTGGGTCACCTTGTGTGGTTCCTTCCATTAATTTCAGAGGTGTTCCCCTTCGTGTGTTCTGGATGTTTACTATGAAGAGGTCCGCAGGCTTTTTATAGGTGTTCTCTACATAGGTGGCAAAACTGGGGCATTTTACTTTGATGTTATGTATTGCCGTCTTTCTGTTGATGGTGTTAAAGGCGTTTGTTGCATCCACTAGCAGCACAGCTTCACAGTCCACTTGCTCATATATTTTTCTTATGGCATGAATTGCTGCCTCTCCCCCTGCTTGGTGGCCGGCACTCACTTGGAGATTACCGGCCGCTGACTACACATCGTCTTTCACCACTTCCATTATGCATTTTCCGATGATTCTTCTCAGCACTTCACCCACTCCTACTGGTCTGCATCCTGGATTCTTGTCTAAAGGTATTAGGCGACAAGCTGTGTAAGCCTCCAAATGTTGACAATTTTGGGTGGTCATCTTTCTTGCAAGAGCTGCCAGAGCCCTACATAAGTCTGTTGCTGCTAGTCCGACTACTACTACTACTACAACTACTACTACTACTACTACTACTACTACTTTTTTTTTTTTTTTTTTTAAACCACTCAGTCTGTGCATCCCCTCTTTGGACCCTAAACCAGGTCAGAACAGTCATCATAGCGTCCGACTTGGTAGTCATTCAGCTACTTACTATTCCGGGGTCAGCACTCAGACTCATCATCGTGGATTACTACTACTACATTGGTTTTTATTTAATATTGTTCATACATTTTATTTTACAAGCATCAGATATTACTATTCAACACCATGCAACTTCAATCCAGTCTCCTTCCTATGCGACCCTCTGCCACTGCTGCCTCGTAGTCCACTTCTGCCACCGTCGCTGGTTGTGGTGCAGACAGTCTTGTTCCCCGCAGGCATAGTAGTGCTGATCTGAGCAACGAGAAAGATAGACGGCACCTCATCCAGGCTACAACGTGGCTCCTGGGCTGTTTCTTCTTCTCTGCGATGATCTCTGCAAGCCTTGAATAGAAGCACTGGGCCCTAGGTCCCATCCCTCCAGATGTGGTGAAGACTAGTGGGGTAAAGCTGCCATGTTCGATATTTTACTACTACTACTACTGCAAAAACTATGACTACTACTACTACTAATAATAATAATAACAATAATAACAACACCAACCTTCTGTAACTTAACACACTTATAGTTGAGATCCACAGAACATGGTAAACATTTATCACATGAAGCACACACACCCCAGGTCACTCTCTGTCCTTCCTCAATACCTTCACGTTCACTCTGTACCACCACACCGCTGCCCTCGTGACCTAAAACACTGGGAAAAAACAAGTACAATTAGGCTATCAATCCGTCAGTTGAAAAAGGCAATTCCTTGTACAGGTATAACTTAGCACCTTACGAGCGGCCTAGGCGGTAACTTCTACTACCTGCCAAGCGGGGGTTTTACCCTAAACGAGCTTATTTCCGTGCTCTTTTTCATGCATAAACAAGAGCCAGAGCGTAATACAATTATGTATCCCTGAAAGGGCGTTAATTGAGCTTTCCAATGACACGAGAACCATCCTTCTATGACCACACGTTCTCTTGCAACGATCGTGCAATACGAGTGCAAAATCCCTAAAATACGGTAATTTCCTTACATAATTCCCTGTGTATCGAGGCAGTGAGTGTGAGTGTGTGTGGAGTAGATGTCAGTAGTCGCACGGGACCTGTGCCGAGCAGTCAGGAGCTGACTTACGCTCCACTCACCGCTCGGCTCTCTCTCAGAGCACATTACGTGCTCAAAATTGCATGCTACTATAGCCGGGCCCCGCTCTTTAGGTTGGGGTTCTCTTGTCCGACTATAGCCGGGGGTGCCGCCAAAGAGGGGTTAACCCATACTGTACCATGGAAAGAAGCGGCGACTATCCATGCGCAGTATGTGGGAAGGGGGTGGGAAGTAACTTAATTCAATGTTGCGTCTGTAGTGACTGGGTACGCAAGAGATGTAGTGGAGCTAGAGGACCTTTGACAAGAATCATAGACTTTGAATATGCAGTGTGCAAGGGAGATCTTGTATTAAATGACCCGCCTGTCAGTGTTGATTTCGACAATGTAACGCTGGAGTGTGTGAATAAGTTCTGCTACCTGGCCGATACAGTTTCCGCCGGAGGTGGAGCTGAAGCTAGCTCCATTGCTAGAGTCAGAAGTGGCTGGGGAAAGTTTAGAGAGCTTTTGCCACTCCTGACCATGAAAGGACTCCTACCCCACCTTAAAGGGAAGGTGTATACCTCGTGTGTTAGGAGCGCGATGACCTATGCCTCGGAGATGTGGCCGGTTAAAGCGGAGGATATCAATAGAATGGAACGGAATTAGAAGAAAATGGTGAGATGGATGTGTGGGGTTAATCTTAGGAACAGGCTATCGAGCGAGGAATTGAGAAGGCGTCTGGGCATTAGGAGTGTTAGTGAAGTGATGCGCATGAGCCGACTTGGTTGGTTTGGACATGTGGAGAGAATGTATGATCAGAACTGGGTGAAGAAATGCCTGACTGTGAACGTGGGGGGAGCTGCGCGTAGGGGTGGACCTAGAATGACGTGGGCTCGGGTACTCCGGTCCGATCTCAAAATAAAGAACTTGACAACAGAGGCAGCCCTTGACAGGGCCGCCTGGAAAGCTGCCATTTAGGACGTGAGACTGTAACCACATTCTCTGTGGACAAAACGGTCTTTAAACTTGTATGTATGTATGTATGTTAAACTTGTATGTACAGTACCATGGCATAGTAGATTAAAAGTACCCTCCAATACCACAGACTTGTTGCCAAAAGCAATGAGACAACACCCTCTCAGCTCAAGAGTTGGTGGGTAACTGATTCAGCCTGTCTGGAGTAGCTGCTAGGGACCAAGATAAGTATTGCCTACTCCTCACAGTAGTGCCTCCAAGACATGTTAGAAGCTCCAGCTAGATATCAGCAGAACAAGGATCATATATTACCGGCGGCTGAGAGCCGTCGCTGGTACTGGTGGGTCACTTGTTTATTGACGGTTGTGAGCCATCGCTTGGATTTAATGGGTTAAACAGTGTTATACAGTGTTTGAAAATGACAGCATCAAAATTACGTGACATAATGTAGAAGGAACAAGAAGTAAAAACTTGTAAATATGCAATATCCTATTATTTACCAGTTATGAGATATTTACATAAATATTTATGTAACGGAAACAGGGATGTAAGGAGAGCATAGGGATCATATCGTAACATTTGTTGAATTACACGTTTATGTATATATGTATATACTCAATCACATAGCCCATAGCTGGGGATGGCCGACTCGAGACAGAGCCTGAACAGAAACTGTATTTGAAGTTTCAATTTCTAGGGTCCAGAACCCCTATCGCGTCCCTCTGCCCCTTACTCTGTTTCGTCTAGTAGGTGAAGTCTACAAGGGGAGGAGGATTCCTAGCCTCTACAACATAATTAAAATATATTATTGCATTGCTATAAAAACGTCATGGACCTTCATTCCTCACTCTTTAACACTAGATTAGCGGGCTAGCGGTGTATTTATATGTACCGCCTAGCGGGGTGTTTTTAGCCAAAATAGGGCTGTTTACGTGATCATTTTCATGCCTAAATAAGACCCAGAGCGTAAAACAAGTATCTATACCTGAAAGGGCATAAACAGAGCTTTCCAATGACACCATAACGATCCTTTTATGATGGCTAGTTTTCTTGCAACAACCGCGCAACGCGAGTGCAAAAAGCATGTAATTCGGCACTTTCCCCATACAATTCCGTATGTAGCGAGTGAGAGAGGGAGGGAGGAGGTGGGATTCGTGTCAGTAGGTTCGCCGCGGTGGTCTGGAGCAGTCATACGCTCGCTACTCTCCTGCCACCACTTGTCTCTCTCTCTCTCAGCAACATTACGTGCTGAAATTGCCACACGACCTATGTCGAGCGCCGCCAGATAGTCCAGATTTATTATACTCGACTTATGTTGCGCGCCGCTAGTTATGGGTTAAGGGGGGTCACAGGCTTATTTTTTATCTTTCTCTCCATTTCTCTCTTTCCCTGGCTTGTATCCATTAAGCCCCATTCAGCCAACTGTTTTAAGACGTTTATCCCCATCCAGGTGTCGATTTCTTCCTGGTGAGCGAAAGCGAGGCAGCATTGTATGGAGACATCCGGCTTCGCCTGAGACATTTTTCTATCAAAAAATGTACAAATTTAGCTTGCTGTCAAAACAAAAATATATATAAGCTGGCTCGCTACCGCTCACCAGGAAAATATTGACACCTGGATGGGGGTAAACGTCTTAAAACAGTAGGCTGAATGGGGCCGAATGGATACAAGCCAAAGAGAGAGGGAGAGAAAGATAACAAAAGCGAAGTGGGTCCCCTTAAGGCCACAACAAATAGAAAACATCATAGAGTACCTCCTTGTAACCCTGTCTGTCTGTCCAGGGGTGGAGGTGGAGGAGGATAAAAACTCCGTGTTTGTGTTGACACTGATTTGATGGTATGTGTGTGTGTGTGTGTGTGTTTAGGGAGAAGTGGATCTGCGTTCGGACAATTGTCGCCTATTTTCGTCCATGGTATGGGCTTGGATTCATATACATATTTAAGGGGGGTCCTCGTCTTTTTGTTTTTATCTTTTTCTTCTTTTCTCTCTTTCTCTGGCATGTATCCATTCGGCCCCATTCAGCCAACTGTTTTGAGACGTTTATCCCCATCCAGGTGTCGATTTCTTCCTGGCGAGCGATAGCGAGCCAGCATTGTATGGAGAAAAAAATATATATATATATATGCTGGCTAGCTACCGCTCGCCAGGAAAATATTGACACATGGAGTGGGGTAAACATCTTAAAACAGTAGGCTGAATGGCGCCGAATGGATACAAGCCAAGGAGAGAGGGAGATAATGAGAAAAAATTGAGGTGAGCATCCGTAAAACGTTTCTCATATATGGTATATAATAGAACATTGGTTATTGATATGTTTTTACTTCTTGTTCTTTGTTATTATGCCCTTTAATTTGTATTGCATTGTTGTCAAACACCATATATATATATACGGGGTATATACTGTATATTGTTACGAGGGGAGCCGGGGCAACCAGATGCTTAACTAGCCTAGCCCACAGCACCGTACTACCCTGCAACATACACGCTCTTAATATCTGACTCAAACACTAAGACACGCAGGCTCTCTAGGAAAAATGGTTATCTTCCTCTTCGCTCTCTTAACACCTTATAGGCGGGCTAGGCGGTCTATTTGACCGTACCGCACAGCGTTGTTTTTTTTTTAAATAGGGTTGTTTCCGTGCTCATTTTCATGCCTAAATAAGACCCAGAGCATAAAACAAGTATCTATCCCTGAAAGGGCGTAAACAGAGCTTTCCAATGACACCCGAACCATCCTTGTACGACCACTGGTTCTCTTGCAACGATCGTGCAACACGAGTGCAAAAACCCTAAAATAAGGTAATTTCCTTACATAATTCCCTGTGTAGCGAGTGAGAAAGGGGGGAGGAAAGTAGAATACAGTTCAGTACATCCACGGTGGTCGTGGGGAGCGGTCATAAGGTTACTACGCTCGTCCCACCGCTCAGCACTCTCTCTCAGCAATATTACGTGCTGAAAATGGCGCTCGACAGCTGTCGTGCACCGCCACTTAGTCCAAATTGATTTCACTCGACATATGTTGCGCGCCGCCAGTTAAGGGTTAAAGCAGTAGCAAGGAGACACAAAAATATCTATTGTCCCCGAGTCCGGTTGATAATGCGACTTAGTATTCCAGAGTAGGCCTACTTCTAAATTTATTCTCGACTGCACATGAATGCCACAATATAACACTGCTAGACTCCCAGACCCTTCATAGTATGCCCAATCGCTTAGGAATTAGGAATAATATGAAGCGGAAACATGAGGAAAGTCTGAGCCCTATTCTAACATAAGAAACACACTAGATGGTATCCCAGTAGGTTGGGGGCAGGCTGCACTTGAGCATACCGCCCAAACCACTGTGGATATCAACTTCAATACTAAAGCATAAATACATGTAATAACAATATGCAAGGCAGCAGAATAAGGGAAGAAAGATGGAAGGAAACAGTGTCGAAGCTTATAATTAAAATTTGCCAGAGGACGAAATATGCAGTGAAAACTAACTAAACTCTATTACTTAAACTAATGAAGTTAAAACAAAAACAATATGTTTATAATGACTCCAGCCCTTCAATGCTTCGATCTAATAAGGAACGAAATTATTAAATGCGGTAATTAGGGAGTTAGAAAACAGGCTTGACCAACACGGAGAAGCACATGTTGTCTCTACAAGATCAGGGACTGAAGAGATGGTGGGGCCTTGGGAGCATTCACTGGAGGGTCCCCTGGCCGCGAGAAGTGAGAGCTCCAAGCGTCACTAGATTGCATAATTATACTAGGCACTTGTGCTCTCATTAACAATACATACATGATCACCTAAATACAAGATATCATTGTGCAAACTTATGATAAACGAAAAACTCCCCCAAGGGCTAAACAAATTAAACAATTATACTTATTCGATCACTCTCGTGGTAACAACACAAGGGTAACATTGGCAACAACTCGTGGCAGCAGAGGAAAGACGTATAGCAAACTAGCCTCTCCCCAGGGCTCTGCACAACAGGCTTCGTAATTGTACCTCACTCACAAAATATGACATAGGCTACAAAACTCATTTGGGAGTGACAATATATATATATATTGTGACGTTAACCACTCCGTTAGAACCGCATGGCTTGTCCTATGGTGACTCGCTAGGATCGCCAGGGCAGTGGATGTGGCTACAGTTGATGTATTATTGTGTGCTTTATTTCATATGAAAGCTCGTGTCATGGGCAGTCCAGAAAGGCTCTTTGTTTTCGCCCATTTCAAGGCTTTATATATTTAATTGCAAAGTATAAGTTTTATCATTAGTAGGAATGATAGGATTTGAGAGAGAGAGAGAGTAGAACAGAGTGAGAGGAGGCGTGCAGTGTTTTTTACCATGCTCGATGACGTCATGGCTGGCTGGCCTCCTGGGGATTGGCTGGAGGACTTGATACCGCCCTGCCCACGTGGTCCAAGCTAGTGCCAGTATATATATACAGCTCCCTTGCTTCTCTCTCCCTCAGATCTGGTCTCTAGAATGCATCCTTCTTATCCCTTTGATATCTGTCCCCTCTCTGCACCTGAGAACCTTTTCCTCTGCCTATCTCTCTCTTTTCCCATATCTTTCACCACCTTTTATTAATATCATAACCCCCTCTGGTTAACTCTGCATATTCAGCTTCATGCTGGCCAGTTGTATTGTGCGTTAATGTCTCACATAACCCATGTATTTTAGTTATTAAGATAAGTTGATCATGAAGCATTGGTTGGCATCCATATTGTTCAGTACCGCTTCCTATAATTATTAGTGTTCTGCTGGATTAGATAATGCTAGACTAGGAGTCTGATATTATAAGGTATTGTTTCCGATGGGTGCTGGCTTTAGCTAAAAGCTGCACGACATACCTGAGAACTGGAGTTGATTGGGTAAATTCTAGTCTGTGTGCCATTGAGAGTAGAGCATGCACGAATGAGGGCTTTTTGCCTATACCATTCTGCACTGTTCTAAGCTCGGTTGTTTGTCTTTGAGGTACGCCAGGAGAATGCTTAATACTTCGGTATTAAGGTTTCTCAAGAGAGCTACCCTTCACTATAACGTAATACTTGACGCACAGACTTGAGATTTGCACTAAGCTATGCGGCATGCCATGCGCACCAGTATCTCGTATCATTGACTCTAGCTAGACTTTATCAGTCATAGTAGACATTAAGTATATTAAACCAATTACTCTTATTATGCATATCTGTTTATGATTACACAAGCATTTCGCAGCCTAGTTTGATGTATTGAGCCATAAACGACTTAGGCTCTTTTTGTTGATAGGAATACTGCATTGTCGTGGCGATTATTATTATTGTTGTAGCGTTTAGGATATTCTTGGCTCCGACTGCATTATATATCCTGCCTTTTTGTGGGCATAGCCTGCACGAGCATTGTTCCGCTGCCTGCCTTTTTGGGTTCCATTTCCGATTCGAGCATCTTGATAGCATCTAACATTTAAAGAAGATTCCTTGTTGGTGTTGTTGTTGTTGTTGTTCCCCAGGCTGCCTGGACGAACAGCCCCAAGGTCCCGAGCAAGGCCAAAGCCATAGAGCGCCCCCACAAAACCCTCCCTGCTTACCACTAACAAAACCCAGGTGACCGAAGCCACTCTAAGGCAGGGAGCTGAGGAGGGCGCGGAAACGCCCGGGAAACCAAAGCCCCACCCAAGGCCCTGTGAAGGGAAGCAATTATGAAGGGAAAGTTGAGGGGCAAGGGGAAAATGTGACGCTTTGGCTCCCAATCTGCCAACTTTTAGGTTGGCAGTAGGGAGGTCGATCCACGGAAAAGATGCCGTCACTTGAGATCTAGAAGATATATAAGTAAAAGGAACAGTCAGAGTAAGCTATGGGTATGGCAGAGATCGCTCAGCTCTCACTCTGATAGACCAGCCCATCACCACACCTTGTTGGTGTTGAAGGACTTTAGTGCACTTTCTTTCATGCAGGAGTGCCTGACATTTATTGATTAAAGTAACGTAAGCTGTAACTTTTCTTACCACCTTACTTTGCATACCATAACCAAGCACCTTCGGTTATAGGTAGTAATAGGCTGTTTTCACATAACATTAAGCCTAGAGTAGACGCACATTTATTGAGATTTTGATAACCTATTATTGCATATAGAACTCTGGAGAGTATTTGTGTTCTTTGTTCACTGGGAATATACATCAGAGGTTGGATCTAGCGCTTTCCGTTGTAGCCTTTTATGCCATTACTAGTCCAATGAATAAGAGCCCTGATATATTTAAACCTCAGTCGTAACAAATGGCGACCTTACCTAGGATTTGGTGAACCTACATTTATTAGCAGGGAACATTTGTTGTTTTGGGGAATATTTTGCGGGGATCAGCAAGAATAATTTTTGTTTGCAACATAGTATAGCCCTTGAGTTTTTCCGAGAATGTTTGTGTGTATATTGAGGTATAAGAGTTTGGGGTTCTTCTTTTCTGAATATTGAGGTGAAAATTTGTTGTGAGCATCATGTCTTATACCGGATCAGAGGAGAATTGAGACAGTACGTAATGTCGAAACTGAGGAACAGCAGCATGATGAAATGGTTAATCAGGTGAACTGTGAGGAGGATGCTAGGATATTTTTGCAATGGCCTGTTACTGCCGAGCGGTTGGAGAGTATGAATCGGTACGGTCTTCAATGCCTGGCCACAGCTATCGGTCATGCGGGTACTAGCAGCATGACCAGGGATAACTTGATAACGTGTGTACTGGGCAGGGTGACTGGTGAGCGAGATGGGTTGAGTGCTCAGAGACCTTTGGCCATGCTTCCCCTACACTCGACTCCCAGCCATCTCAGTAGTTTGCTGACCCCGAGTACGCTTCCACAGTTGGGTGGTGACTGGCAGGGTGGGTTGCCCCTGGGGGGACCACCGGTAATTTCAAACATTGTAGCACCTACCTCCTCAAGGGTTAACTCCAGAATTATTGTTTCAGCTCGAATTAGCTAAGATCGAAGAGAGAAAGGCTATCAAGGTATCTGAGGTTCAACAGCAACAAAGGGCATCTGAGCTTCAGCTTCAGCTTCAGCAGCAAATAGAATTAGCCAAGATAGAAGAGAGAAAAACTATCAGTCAGCAGTCTCAGCACATAGAGCTAGCAAAAATCCAAGCTGATTTAGAGTCGACTAGGTACTGTGCCGACATGGACGTAGAGAAGTCGCGAGTAGAGACAATGGGACAGCGACTTGGGGATGGTAACCGTGTTCATGATCAATCTCTCTCGCACTTATTGAAACTGGTTCCGGTGTTTGATGAGAGTGGTGTAACAGAATTTTTTGCACGCTTTGAGAAGAAGTGCCAGGAACACCAGTGGCCAGAGAATAAATGGGCAGCACTTGTATCCTCTAGATTAATAGGCAAGGGTCTTAAAGCCTACGATGCGTTACCTTTGGAGTCATGTATTGTGTATGAGGATCTCAAGGAGGCTGTCCTGAGGGCTTACGAACTGCAACCAGAAACGTACCGTTTGAAGTTCCTTGTACATCACAGTATAAGCCGAGACCGAAATTTATGTGTTTTAGGTGCCACAAGGAGGGTCATAAAGCAAATGAGTGCCGTAGTCGACCTCCTCCGGCAGCCGTGTCTTTTACTCATGGCATTGGAGTGTTCAAGAGGACATCGGAGTTTGTTAGAGGCAATTCTTCCGAGGTAAATACACTGCCAGTGCAGAAGGATCCGGAAGGCTTATTCCCTGTCCGTGATGCCATTAGTGACCACAGGGGACTCGGTTGTGTGGAGTGGGGGGTAGAAGACATGAGGAGAGAATTTTGCGTGACACTGGGGCATCGCAAACACTGTTGAGAAATTTCACTGGTAAACCTGTAAATACGGCGCGGGTGGTTGTGGTTCAGAGAGTTAATGCAACAAGGTCATACCCGCTTGTAAGAATGAAGATGGAAGTTGATGGTGTGACTCGTGACCTGGATGTAGGAATTGTGGAGAAGTTACCTGTTGGGGGCGTCGACCTCCTTCTCGGCAACGACTTTGCGGGGCCTACTTCTGAGGCTCCACCCTTAGTCGTTGCCGAGAAGCCGGCCGACGTGAGTAGGGAGGAGCAGGAGTGGGTTGAGAAGTGTCAGGTGCAACCTATGGCGTGTGTTGTCACCAGATCTCTTGCATCCAGGGAGTCACATTCTGGTCAACAGTCTTTAGACAAGCGGAGGAAAGGTACCGAGAAGGGGTTGAAAGTTGATGCGGTTGAGAGTTTAGTATCAACGGATATTCTCGGGGACTCATTATTAGGACCGATTTTCGAGTCTGGAGAAGACCCATTAACTGTTACTAAGAAGGCAGATGATGGGCTTAAAAAGACGAAGAGACAGAGAGAGAGCAACAGGAGGCTAAATTCAATGTAGGAGGGGTGCATGAGTTGTTTCGCAAACACTTAGATAAGCTTGCTCCTTCGGACATTCGTAAATTGCAGTTAGAAGACCCGGAGGTTCTTGAATGTGGTACCGGTACTGTCGAGTTGGAGGAGGACAGTGATGCACGGTCGGGAGATTTTTTTTTCATAGATGGCATATTGTACCGGCGATTCCAAGATCCGCAGAGGAATTGGGAAGGGGGGTCAGGAGAGGTAGACCAGCTGGTCGTGCCGAGGGTTTGCAGGGAAAGCTTACTTAGGTTGGCTCATGATGTACCACTGGCGGGACATCTGGGTGTCCGTAAGACGGTTGCAGCCTTAGGAAAATTATTTTAGTGGCCTGGTCTGAGAGCACAAGTTGTGTCATGGGTGGCAATGTGTGATGTGTGTCAGAAGGTTGGCAAACCAAATCAGAGCATTCCCAAGGCGCCGTTACACCCCATTCCTGTCAGTGGGCCTCCCTTTAGTAAGGTAATAGTTGATATGGTTGGACCCCTTCCCCCTACAAGTGCCGGAAACAAGTATCTCCTGACCATCATGGATGTAGCAACAAGGTACCCTGACCCGTACCCTATGAGAAATGGGTCAGCGAAGACGGTGGTCCGAAACTTGCTAGTGTATTTTTCCCGGTATGGTTACCCGCAGGAGATTCAGTCAGACCAAGGATCCAACTTCACTTCTAACCTCTTTGTTCAAACAATGCAGCAGCATGGGATTGTTACGGTTGTGTCATCTGCGTATCATCCGGAGAGCCAGGATGTGTTAGAGCGATGGCACTCAACCTTAAAATCTATGCTTCGTTGTTATTGCTTTGAGAATGGGAAAGATTGGGATCTTGGCCTGCCATATGTTTTATTTGCTGCACGGGAGGTACCTGGGGAAAGTTTGGGATTCAGCCCTAATGAGCTCGTCTTTGGACACCGTGTCAGAGGGCCTCTCCATATGGTTAAAGAAATATGGGAGGGCGCAGAAAAACCTTGTTCTATGCTCAAGTATGTCCTCGACAGTCGAGAACGGATGTTGCGCAGTCTGGAGTTGGCTGGCCGTAATTTGACTAGCTCTCAGGCCCTCATGAAGGACAGGTACAACCTCAAGGTTAAACTCAGGGAGTTTCACGTGGGTCAGGAGGTGTTGATTCTACTGCCCCTTGTAGGTCACCCCTTATCCACGAAGTACACTGGTCCTTATAGGGTGGTTGAGAAGCTATCGGACCTGGATTACTTGGTAGCCACTCCAAACAGACGTAAGCGCAATCAGTTATGTCACATGAATCTCATGAAGGAGTATGTGAGGCACCCCCCTGAGCCTCTCACTGTGCCTGTGATGACATTTAGCAGTCAAGGTGGAGAAGGAGAACGGGACAGTCAAGCTCAGGTGGAGGATAACTGGGATCATCATGTCTCTGCGAACCAGTGGGCAGGGAATACGAACCAGGCGGCTCAGGAAGCGTTGCAACACTTACCTGAGCATCAGCGTGTGGCTGTGGAGCGCCTGTTCGATTCATACCCCTCTGTTTTCGCGGAGCACCCAGGCCTCACTACCCTAGAGGTGCACGACGTGGACGTAGAAGACCACCCCCCTTTCAAGTCAGTTCCCTATAGGGTGCCCCCTATTAAACTGCCGGCCCTCCGGGAGGAGTTGGAGTATATGTTAACAAGGGGGCTGATTGAGAAGTGGACATCTCCCGTCACGCTGCAACCAAAACCGGATGGTAAGGTGCGATTCTGTGTAGACTACAGACGGTTAAACGGTTTGACGCCCACCAACCCATACCCTCTTCCTCGGGTCGACGACTGTGTGGATAAGATAGGCAATGCAAAGTACCTAACCAAGGTGGAGTTGGTTAAGGGGTACTGGCAGGTGCCCTTATCCGAACGAGCGAAAGAGGTATGTGGCTTTGTGGTGGATGGTGCTACCTACCGCTGTAACGTGATGCCTTATGGCCTAAAGAACGCACCCGCTACCTTTCTGAGTTTGATGAATGATATAACGGCAGACATTCATAATTGCACAGTATACCTCAACGATGTTATTATCTATGACAACAGCTTTAAGAGTCATTGTGAGCACGTAGAACTCCTGTTCAAGAGGTTTAGTGAGGCTGGCTTGGTGGTCAACCTGGCAAAGTGTGATTTCGTGCGGGCGTCCGTGCAGTATCTTGGGTTCATGGTGGGGTTGGGTCAGGTGTGCCCCCCACAGAACAAGATAGCTGCGATAGATCACTTTCCCCGGCCGGCCACCAAGAAGCAGATCATGAGGTTCTTAGGTATGATCGGATACTACAGACGCTTCATTAAGGGGTACTCTACCGTGCTAGCACCTCTGACAGATCTTTTAGCGAAGGATAAGAAATTCAAATGGGCGCCTGAGTGTGAGAAGGCGTTTAGAGTAGTAAAACACCTGTTGTGCACTCACCCGATCCTCAGGGCCCCTGACTTTAGCCTACCTTTCCAACTATCAACGGATGCTAGTGGTGTGGGGGCTTGTGCAGTCCTTATGCAAAAGGACGATGATGGGCTGGAACATCCTGTTAGTTTCTACTCGAAGATGTTCAATTCAGCCCAAAAGAACTACTCTGTTGTCGAGAAGGAGCTGCTGGCAATTGTACTTGCACTGAGGCATTTCGAGGTCTATGTTCCAGCCTATGGTCCAGTCGTTGTAATTTACACAGATCATCACCCTCTCAAGTTCTTGAACCAGTTTCACAATCGGAATATGAGGCTGACCAGGTGGTCGCTAATGTTACAGGAATATAACCTGGACATACGTCATATTGCCGGTTGTGACAACGTGATTGCAGATTGACTTTCAAGGGTAGATGATCCTGGGTAGATTGACACACGGGTAGCCTCCTGCTTTGGATTGAATAGTATTTTGCGCTTGGTGCTTGTTGGCTCGCAGTTGTAGCCCAGCGTATTGGGTCGTAAAGCAGGAGTTGAGCGTTTGGTATAGAAGAAAAAACTAGGCTTGCCCCTATAGTGCAGCCGAAATAAACAAGTTAAAAACATAAAAATCAAATACAAAATCTTTCTTTGATAGTTGAATTTTTTCAGTATGTTATAGCAGTAATTCTGAGTTGCACTCCTCTCAGAATGCTGGGCTAGAGAAGCTCGCTCTTGAGTAGCATAACTACATAATTATGATTTAACCTATTGTGTTGGGGAGGGTTATAATTTTGTAAAATGTTTTGTTGAGAACTGTGCCAGATATTTTACTGCCGCTGAGTGATGGGAAGTAGAGATATAGCATGGGTTCTAACCATCAGATTTTTTTTTGAGCTTTGGGCCTCTGAGAAAAATCTTGGGGGGGGTGTGACGTTAACCACTCCGTTAGAACCGCATGGCTTGTCCTACGGTGACTCGCTAGGATCGCCAGGGCAGTGGATGTGGCTACAGTTGATGTATTTTTGTGTGCTTTATTTCATATGAAAGCTCGTGTCATGGGAAGTCCAGAAAGGCTCTTTGTTTTCGCCCATGTCAAGGCTTTATATATATAATTGCAAAGTATAAGTTTTATCATTAGTAGGAATGATAGGATTTGAGAGAGAGAGAGAGAGAGTAGAACAGAGTGAGAGGAGGCGCGCAGTGTTTTTTACCATGCTCGATGATGTCATGGCTGGCTGGCCTCCTGGGGATTGGCTGGAGGACTTGATACCGCCCTGCCCACGCGGTCCCAGGTAGTGCCAGTATATATACAGCTCCCTTGCTTCTCTCTCCCTCAGATCTGGTCTCTAGAACGCATCCTTCTTATCCCTTTGATATCTGTCCACCTCTCTGCACCTGAGAACCTTTTCCTCTGCCTATCTCTCTCATTTCCCATATCTTTCACCACCTTTTATTAATATCATAACCCCCTCTGGTTAACTCTGCATATTCAGCTTCATGCTGGCCAGTTGTATTGTGCGTTAAGGTCTCACATAACCCATGTATTTTAGTTGTTAAGATAAGTTGATCACAAAGCATTGGTTGGCATCCACATTGTTCAGTACCGCTTCCTATAATTATTAGTGTTCTGCTGGATTAGATAATGCTAGACTAGGAGTCTGATATTATAAGGTATTGTTTCCGATGGGTGCTGGCTTTAGCTAAAAGCTGCACGACATACCTGAGAACTGGAGTTGATTGGGTAAATTCTAGTCTGTTTGCCATTGAGAGTAGAGCATGCACGAATGAGGGCTTTTTGCCTATACCATTCTGCACTGTTCTAAGCTCGGTTGTTTGTTTTTGAGGTACGCCAGGAGAACGCTTAATACTTCGGTATTAAGGTTTCTCAAGAGAGCTACCCTTCACTATAACGTAATACTTGACGCACAGACTTGAGATTTGCACTAGGCTATGCGGCATGCCATGCGCACCAGTATCTCGTATCATTAACTCTAGCTACACTTTATCAGTCATAGTAGACATTAAGTATATTAAACCAATTACTCTTATTATGCATACCCGTTTATGATTACACAAGCATTTCGCAGCCTAGTTTGATGTATTGAGCCATAAACGACTTAGGCTCTTTTTGTTGATAGGAATACTGCATTGTCGTGGCGATTATTATTATTGTTGTAGCGTTTAGGATATTCTTGGCTCCGACTGCATTATATATCCTGCCTTTTTGTGGGCATAGCCTGCACGAGCATTGTTCCGCTGCCTGCCTTTTTGGGTTCCATTTCCGATTCGAGCATTTGATAGCATCTAACATTCAAAGAAGATTCCTTGTTGGTGTTGAAGGACTTTAGTACACTTTCTTTCATGCAGGAGTGCCTGACATTTATTGATTAAAGTAACGTAAGCTGTAACTTCTCTTACCACCTTACTTTGCATACCATAACCAAGCACCTTCGGTTATAGGTAGTAATAGGCTGTTTTCACATAACATTAAGCCTAGAGTAGACGCACATTTATTGAGAGTTTGATAACCTATTATTGCATATAGAACTCTGGAGAGTATTTGTGTTCTTTGTTCACTGGGAATATACATCAGAGGTTGGATCTAGCGCTTTCCGTTGTAGCCTTTTATGCCATTACTAGTCCAATGAATAAGAGCCCTGATATATTTAAACCTCAGTCGTAACAATATATATATATAGAGATAGAGAGAGAGAGAGGTATTTGTCGTATGTTTTGTATTTTATGATTATACCTATCCTTATTGCTAGGGTGGATAGGCCTATGGAAAGAAGTAGATTGATCTCAGCTTGTACCAACGAGCCATGGGAACATCCTATAGTCTATTCGCTGTAAGTAGGCGAGAAATCATGACCTCTAACCTCTGTAACTAAAAAAATTACTAGAGTAATGGAGCTAATATTTTATAGTGGCCCCTCCATCATTGTCGATTTGCCTATTAATATAATATTCTCCATTCAACACCCGCGTCAGCCGTTTTGAATCAACCGCCGCGGGGATGAACAGAGCATTCCTCATAAGTGCAACGCAACTTCTCTTATGGAGTCGTCATAGATCGGGTACCCACTACGAAAAAACTTTCGTAAAAAGTAAGAGAAGAAAAAAGAAAAAAATTAACTTAAACATTGTTATAACACGCTTCCCACATTGGTGGATTTCTTGCGTTGTGGCTCCTTGCCGCTCCTCACCAGGCGGCCATGCGTCCTTCTCTTCCCCGCGGGCAACTGAGTCGGACGTGTCTCGCCTGCGCTCCGCTTCATTTGTCGTTCACTCAATTCTCGTGAGTCTTTACTCATTTGTATATATCTGAGTTGTATTGAACAAGGTTTAGACTAGCTAGCACAGGCTACCCGTCTGGTTGCCCGCAGGAAGTGTTAAATTAGGGTACGGTACTTTACAAGCGCTGACGTATTCTTCAGAACAGTCGCCACATGTGTTTTTTTCTTGATTCTGCGTGCCTTAGTTTTCGATTAATTTTAGCTAGGAGGCTACTTTCATCACATTAGGTCTTCAGTCAAGCGTGTTTGGCCTAGGGGCCGTGTGTTTTTTCATCTTAACAGACGCTCCAGTTCAAGGATTGTCACACATGGTGTGGGATCTACTGGTGTTCGAGCCTGCTCTCGTGGGCCTCTTCTCCTCGTGCTGTGGCCGTGTTGTCTTTAGGAGTAGTTTCTTCCTAAGGTAAGGATTACATATGCCTCGTGGCCAGCCTCATTAGGGTCTCCTTAGGGTTTAGGGGTGCATTGTTATTCTATGATATTTATATTATGCCCTCCCCCCTTTTTTCCTGTGTTCTTTGATTCGAGTTTCATCTCTTTCCTGGATCTCTAGGACTCGTACTTAATTTGTGGATATTTTTGGTTCAGAACTGGTGGTCTTGTGCTTTTGACTGTTTTTCCTAGTTCCTTGGCCCGCCGGTCCTCTGTCTGCATACGAGGCCCGGTTGCCGCCGCGCTGGCGTGCTTGGGCTATGCTTTCCCCTTCTTTGATTAGTAGTGTACCACTACCCTCCTTGCCGTCGGTCGTGCATGGACCGGCGGAAGGAGGACGGTATCGAACCGTTGATTATCCGACTCGCCCTGTGACTTACCAGTTTACCCCGCCAGACCGGCGGCACAGTTGGGGTGACTTGCCAGTTTCCACCGCCAGCCCGGTGGCACAGTTGGGTAAGAGGTGTAGCAGTGTCTAGCTAGCAAGCAGCTGCACGACGACGCTCGCTAGAAGTCCGGCTAGGGCCAGTGACCCATGTCATAGGGAAGCAGTCACGCGTGACTTCCCCCCGATTGAAAAGGGCGAGGGGTTGTTCACGACAACTCCCAGGAGGCGGAAAAATGGTTGGGCTGTGGCTCACTAGTTTTTTCGGCGCCGGGGAGTAGGTAGGATGTTATTATCACCTCTCAGGTTATCCTTATGAGCATTGATTCCTGGAAATGTTCTATTTCCAGATCTATTCACATCCGGAGCAGCACGGCTGAGGAGGAACTGTCCCCGGCGGGGAGGGGAGTCAGTAACCATGACTAACTTCTGGATTTGCTCTACTCCTACTTGTCTGTCTGTCCCAGTAGCAGCGCACAGGCTGTGTATACGCTGTATTAAATGTTTGGACAAGACTACCTTTTCATGGACAGCTAGTAAATGTCCGGTTTGCTCGGACCTATTCGATGAATGGTTAGCTAGTCAAGATATGTCATGCTTGTTGACTCTGATTGAAATCAAGAATAAGTTTGCTTTTTACGCTGCAAGGGTAGCGGATGCTGAATTGTTTTGCGACACTGCAGAGTTACTTAGAATCATACGCCTGTACTCTTTTGAAAATCCCTTAGTCCATCAGGCAAATGTTCCTTCGGTACCAAATTCAAATCTTGCTTCCCCCCATTCATCCGAGTCATCTGAAAGTCGCTCCCCTCCCCACACCAAGAGAGCTCGCTCTGAGTCGCCGGAGCTCGTACTTCCTACCCAACCGGACTCATCCCAGCGACTTCGTCAGAGGGCGTCCAGTTTGGAACGCTTGCCAGCTAAGGTGCGAAAGTTGGCCAGTCCACAGCAGACCCACGATGCGGTGGACATCCAGGATAGCCCCCTCACCCAGTTGTGTAAGTTGGCTTCACCACCGGTGGCCTCGACATCCGCTCCGATGACGCCGGTGGTTTTCCCAGGTCTCGGCGGGACAGATGCCGAGCAACCTCTACCGGCGATGAGGGTTAGACCAAGAGTTAGAGTAAGACTACAAGGTTCTAAGCTAGTGCTATCTCAAAGTAATTTACCGGACGGCAAAATAGGACTCCATTTGTCTCCGGCGCCTGACACGGACCAACGTCATGATAAAGCGGCGGGGGTAGACACGCCGGTGATAGACGCCCCAGGTTTGTCCACTAGGCCAGAGGCCAGAAACACAGGATTAGTAGTCCCTACCTGTAGGTCAGAGTCTGTCCCTGCAGGTCGAACAATGATGGAAACTGAGTTGAGTAATGTCCCATGGGATAGGGTTACACAACCCTCTCGACGAGATAGTCAGGCGTCAAGGACACGCATTAAAAGGTCGCCGGTAAAAGTTCCCCACCCAATAACTCTGCAGAATGAAGGTTTGGAACTGAGGGAGCCAAGTCCAATG
Source organism: Paralithodes platypus (assembly GCA_032716605.1). Taxonomy (NCBI): domain Eukaryota; kingdom Metazoa; phylum Arthropoda; class Malacostraca; order Decapoda; family Lithodidae; genus Paralithodes; species Paralithodes platypus. The sequence goes on from CM064482.1 coordinate 28,147,647, forward strand.
GTACAGGTAGAGGAACCGGCTTCTGCGGAAAAGGAAAAGTATAAGTCCCTCAAGCGACAAAGATCCCAATTTGTCACGGCGAAATAGTTAGATGAATTATTACACAGGGTCCTTCAACAATGTGCTATTTCCAAACGCCCTAGGGATCATACTGAGGTAACGGTAACTCCACCGCAGGGATCTGTTCCTGTCACCTCTACGGACGATGAGGTTTTGTTTTTACATTCGGTTTCCTCCACTCCTCTGTTACCAGCCACTAACGTAATAATGCCGGAACACGGTCCAGTCCGTACCCTGTCACCGACCACAATTAATGTGATCACGGACCCGGATATGCCAATGACTTCGGCAGTGTCTAAATTACCTCTCTCCGACGCTAGTAACCGTGCGGCGGACTTACAGAACGGGTCCGAGGTCACACCAGGGGTGGTTATGGGGGTTCAACCTGGTGTCGACTGTTCCGATAGATTGTCACAGGCTAGCTCTCTGGCAGTTAATGCAGCGGAAACAAAGACAGCTTCTTGCGCGCAACCTAAAGACAGTTCTTCCAAATTTACCGTAGCAGGTCATTCAGCGGCGGAACCCTTGAAGCCTCCACCGGACCATGTAATATCTTCTGGCTCTAACCCCATTGCTACACCCCTCCCATCTCAATCACAAACGGAAGGTCAGCTTCAGGGTCATAAAGAACCGGGCAGGCTTTGGCTCCCTGTTACCTCGTCTAAGACAGGAGACAGGCACAGATCCATACATGGTGAGGTTCCAGTACCAAGGGAATGGACCATTGAAGTAAATAGACATAAAGTTTTCCGGGCCAAAGACTCCCAGGGTATGGTCATAGGGGTCCCAATTATTGCAATGCCTAACTCTACCAGTTATCAGTACTTTGTCTATGAACCAGGTTGGCTTGCCCCTCCTCCCCCAGATGTCCCTAGTTGCTCCACTCGCCCTCAGCCGGACGCCAACAATGGTGGTCATTTTCCGGGATTGATTGAACCAAGTCTAGCCTTTACTCCAACAACTCAGCAGCTGGAGCAAAGGGAATTAAATCTGGGGGAGGTGGGACACGGACCATGGGTGAACTGGGATCAAGAAGTCCAACAGTTTGCTATTGACATGACGTCCAATGTTTCCCTACCAGTCCCCCCACCGCACCATATGCAGTTTGACTTGCTGAGGCCACGGCCCGGCGGGGTCCCACAAGCTATATTTGAGTTCCTCATTGCCCCTCAATTAGAGGCTAGACACTTCCCAGCTCCTTTCCTAACTCCAGATTCTATTGAACTCCAACGGGAGTTCCTGGTGCGTGATAACGCTCACCGGAAGTTTATTGTTTTTTTTGCTTACTAGAGACACAGCTCTAGCTATTGCTAAACCGGTGCCCAACCCACCGAGGTGTCAGGAGGCAACGGTTAAAGCCTTTCAACAGGACCTCCTGCCGAACCCGGCCGGATCAATCAGGGACATCCGAACAGCCTTGTTTGAGGCAGTTCGAACCAGGCAGGTTCTCAGACTCAACATGGTGCAAGGGTTACCCGAGAATGTTTATTATAGGGTTATTTTTTCCCCAATCCTAACGGCATCTATGATGGATTCACAGACTCAAAGAGATGTAAATACGATGCTTAGGGTCAGCAGGGTGGCATCACAATAAAGTTGTCTTAGGCTGTAGACACGACGATGGCCAGCGACAGGCGGGGGCAGGTTGTTATCACACTGTAATACCCGTTTGTTGGTTTTGTTCTATGTTTTTTCTCCCGCCTCTTGGAAGATTCCCCCGTCCCAACCCCCCTTTTAGACCTCTCTCCCTACACCGCGCTCTGGTACAGGGTCCGAGATCTATACCGTCCTTAATGAACACCCAGGCCGCGCCAAGGGTCACTGCGATGTTTCCGGACCGCTTCCCGGCACATTAGGCTTAATTGTTTTACACATATGCTCCCGCGAGAACTGACCGTGAAACTGACAGGTGTAAGATATATTCCTGCACAAGTTTCCACGATAAATAGGCCACAGGGGGGCACGGGTCAGCGGCATAAGCTGGTTTCTCTCCCGCCAACGGCAAGGTTTCGGCGTCAAAGCCTGCTGGGGCCTACGTAACCAGTATAGGGACCGTTCACTGTGTGACGGACACGACGGGAATCATTCCACGAGCTTGGGGGCTCTCAAAGGCTCAGATAGGCTTCCGCCGGTTGCTGGCCATAGCCGTTCGAGTTCTCCACTGTCTAGAGTACGGTAACTCACTTAGTGAGTCATGTTTCGACCAAGGATATATCGCTGGTACTATGAACATGTATCAGGACGCCGGGTCGATTGATATAGATAGAAAAGCCATATGGGCAACTATTCTGGGACTATCATCAAAAGCATAGTGGAGGCTAATATAAGTAAAGTTTTTAGATTAACTATTACATGGAGCATGGCAGGAGCACGTCGGCTCTTGGGTATACTAAGGGTCTCAGGCACAGGTGGCACGGTATTAGGTACAGTTCTCACCTCGTGGTAACCGTGTTTTAAGAGTGGAAACTATTTGTATACCAGAAAAGGCTGATACAGTAATATGCTTCGGTCGTCTAGGACCACCAGCAATCTCAACTAACAGGCCGGCCCCTTTCCCCCCCCCCCCTCTTTTTGGTTCCCCGGGGGTCTGTGTGCTCGTGCTATGCCTCCAGTTTGATTCTTTTTTGGTCCTCCCGCCAGTGACGGGGGTCCATGTGTTTTTTGGCCCCTCCCGCCGGTGGCATGAGTATGTTAGGCGATGGGAGCCATTGGAGGATTTATATTGTACCAATTATAATTACGTTACTTTATACGTCTCAGTCACACTTGCCAACGCTCTACCCTAGTGGTTAGCATTTGTTTCATTCTCGCATTCTTGTGGTTCCGTAGGACCCCACTTATGTAGCACTAGCAGTAACCAGGAAAGGTTGAAGGCTTAGTAGGACACAAAGCTCAGATATACATTCCTTCCGGTTCCCGGAGGAAAGCACTCACGCCGGTAAAAAACTTAAGGGAGAACAGGAGAGTGAAGGTCATCGGGATGTCCTATAGTTCATGGACTACCAGTCTACTCATTAGACGGAGGTTCCTTCATACACTGCACTCTAACTGATCATGTTCACCCCAATCGGCCCGGGGAAGCTAGGTCTTGGCCTCCCTTTGGTGATAGGTTTCCTTGTAGGTCTGTCCCAGTAGGTAGAGTCCTCCAACTCACTAAATGTAGCATCCGGTAAGGCTATAGCTAGCCCAGATATAAGGGTGACCGGAGCCACAAGAACGACGGAATTAGGTCTACGAGACTCAAATAACCTGTATTATTGATTTGGACCACCCTATTGTGGTTAAGGCTAGCAACGAGTCAATCGATCCTCGGCTCTTATATACAGTAGCCTAGGCTGCTCATGCCCCTGACAATCAGAATGTTTTAGTTTTAAGAAATCATACCAATGCTTAGGCGGAACCAGCTGAAGGGGAGCGGGTTAATACATCGTGCCCATAACAAATGTTGTCTTCTACGTTCTGATCCCCGCCGGAAAAAGTCTTCCGCCGCCCAGGCAAGCTCAGACAACCAAAGAGCTGCCCAAGCTAATAATAGCATTCAGTGCCTCAGGCTTATTACGGGTTCACTGTTTTAAACATGTACTAAGTCCCTACCTGATCAGGGATGGGCATGCGGATCGTTGGGTGCTATATGAAAATAGTCGGGAGCCTAAGACGACTACCTTGACTCCTCCGCTCTTGAACCCCGCTTAGAATTAACCTACAGCAGTGGTTTTCGTCACGAAAAGAGTACCCCTCTACCCTCATTTGTATAGAATATAAATGCATCAGTGAGTTCTTCCCTTCTATTTTTCTCAAAATTATGTCGGGCATTCTCTTTCTTGACGTTATCCATTTGCAAGCGCTTTAAGGAGGCTTTTTGCGGCTGAGGAGCTAAAGGCCATTGTGATAGTAATTTAAGTCCCTCGAGGGACGAAAAAAGGGGGGGGGTGTTGAGAGCATCCCAATATACCCTGAAGCCCCTCCGCCGGAAACAGACTCCTCCACCGGAGAAGGCCTCGCGTTGCTGACATGAGGGGGCTAAAGGAAAGGTCATATGTTGGTTTTAATTTTAAAAGAATCCATTATTTACAAGAGAAGGGCTATGTAAAAGCCTGTTGATTTGTTTTAGTTGTGTTTTTAAGAAAGTTTTCTATCATAGTTGCAACTATGTAGTTTTGGTTGAGTATGAATCTGGTCAAATAAATATCAGTTTCATTCCAGATAATAAACTGTGAATAGTATACAATCTGGTATAGTGATAAGGAAGCCATGAATGTCTTGTCAAATCACTATCAAACAGAATCTCAAGTTGATGTCCTGTAATCTTTGGAGCAGATCTTCTTTGAAGTAATGCACTGCTCCCATCCTTTTATATTTTGTTATATATATTGTATTGCTAACAATAAAACTTATTATGTTATACAAATTCTTGAATTTACCTTACGGTTCTGAGGTTTAGGATATTGTTACGAATGTCCCCCTCCAGTCTTGGGAATTCAGGCAAATCGTCAATGATGGAGGGGCCACTATTAAATTATAGGTTTGATTCCCGGATGGAAGTAATGAAAACCTAATATTTAGTAGGGGCCCCATAATCATTGATGATGTATGGCCCTCCCATCCATCCCCTTCCCATTCGCTTAATATCTTGGGTGTTATCTTGATATATCAGTGAAGGACGCATGGCCGCCTGGTGAGGAGCGGCAAGGAGCCTCAAGAAATCCACCGATGTGGGAAGCGTGTTATAACAATGTTTAAGTTAATTTTTTTCTTTTTTTCTTCTCTTATCTTTTACAACAGTTTTTTCGTAGTGGGTACCCGATCTATGACGACTCCATAAGAGAAGTTGCGTTACACTTATGAGGAATGCTCTGTTCATCCCCGCGGCGGTTGATTCAAAACGGCTGACGCGGGTGTTGAATGGAGTCTTATTATATTAACCCTCTCACGTTCTTGACGCAATTTTGAGACTATTAGGGATACTTTAAAACCTTTGTTACCATCAGGGTTATTTAGAAACCTTTAGTTTAGTTACTTCAACCTCTGCAGTTGTCTTTGAGTTAGCTGTGGGCAAAAAACTAATTTTGGAGAGGTAATTATAAGAGTGAGAGAACTCTATTTAGTATTGCTAATCTGGCAACCTCTGCGTCATATGGTCGTGAGAGGGTTAATAGGCAAATCGTCAAAAATTACGGGGCCCCTACTAAATATTAGGTTTTCATTACTTCCCTCCGGGAATCAAACCTATAATTTCTACTATTTAGGAAGTGTCAGGCATGGAATAGGTGTAGACAATTACAGCCAATTTGCTCTAGTCCTTTAAGAGTTACAGAGGATAGATGTCATGATTCCTCGCCTACTCACAGCAAATAACCTATAAGACCTTTAGGTTATTTATATATATCTTGAATAAAGGATAAATATATAATTATATAAGTTAGAAAGAATGGAATAAATAAGTAATTACCATGGAAGTGATGTGCTTCTGGATCCTGTTAGACTGTGAAAAAAGGTAGGCTATACATAGGTAATACAAAAGGTATACACAGGTAATACAAAGGGTATACATAGGTAATACAAAGGGTATACATAGGTAATAAAAAAAGGTATACATAGGTAATACAAAAGGTATACACAGGTAATACAAAGGGTATACATAGGTAATAAAAAAAGGTATACATAGGTAATACAAAAGGTATACATAGGTAATACATAAGGTATACAGAGGTAATACAAAAGGTATGCATAGTTAATACAAAAGGTATATAAGATTATTGGGATAAAATAAAAGGTAATAAATGTTTGAAATCTTATGTTTGCTAGTTTGAACACATAAACAATTGACCACTTGCGAGTTTCAGGTTATAAGGAAGTTAGAGCTATAGACATTGATATTTAGCAGAATTAGCAACTACAATACGGTCGTAGTACATCTATAAATACGTAAAGCCAAACTCAACATACTTTCTATCCATCAAACACCTTAATTATTATCGTATTTCTGTTTTATTTCGAAGTTTACGGCTCCAACTTCCTTATAGCCTGAAACTCGCAAGTGGTCAATTGTAACATTTATTATGGGGATTATTTGGGTTATAATAAGGTGTTAAACGTCAACCCCTTCAGAACTATGACGTTATATATATCATATTCTGGTTACCATTAGACGATTTTCTTTCGTTTATACTCTATCTCTAGGACCCAAAGTGGTAAATACAATCTCAATGAACCCTCTGAGTATCACAGGTCATTAAGGGAGCCCACTTCGCTTTTTTATCTTTCTCTCCCTCTCTCTTTGGCTTATATCCATTCGGCCCCATTCAGCCTACTATTTTAAGACGTTTACTCCCATCCAGGTGTCAATATTTTCCTGGCGAGCGGTAGCAAGCCAGCATATATATATTTTCGTTTTGGCAGCAAGCTAAATTTGTATATTTTTCGATTGAAAAATTTCTAAGCCGGATTTCGAAGCCGGATTTCTCCATACAATACTGGCTTGCTATCGCTCGCCAGGAAGAAATCAACACCTGGATGGGGATAAACGTCTTAAAACAGTTGGCTGAATGGGGCCGAATGGATACAAGCCAAAGAGAGTGGGAGAGAAAGATACCAAAAAAGCGAGTTGGACTCCCTTAACCCTTTGGCTGCGGGCTATTTTGGGCTATTTAGGGCCTATTCAGGTACTCCTGAATGATAAATCAAGCATCTGCATTAAATGAAGTGTATTCTGCCGAAAACTAGGTGAAAATAACTTCAAATTGACACCGTATACGTGGTCTGGTTCACCCGCAGTGATCCCAGTGAAACGCGGGAACCCCGCTATTATGTAACACTCGCTTGCTTGGCTGCACTTATGAGAGAGACAGAGAGAGACTCGCCCGCCACACAGTCTTGCTCAGTGAGCCGCTCGGTGCTCTGAGGGTCGGAGGTGGGCCCCTCATGCTCCCACCCACTGACACTCGATTCTTACGATTTTGACAGGCTTTTAAAGCCTGGAAATTGCTGTAACTTGCCAAAACATTCCAGAACGTCACCCGCAGCGAATGGGTTAAGAAGAATAAAATTGTCTAGTTTTAGCCAGAATCAAAGGTATAAAGGCGTCATGGTGCTAAAGGGATTAATAGCGTATTGGTAGCCAGAATAAAAGGGATCATGCAATCATTATAGTGAGGTAGTGAGAGGCAGAGAGTTGTTCGAGATCGCGAGACGGGATGGCGAGATAGTGGCGATGTAGATTTATAAAGTGTCAAGGTAACTAGGTGGCGGGGGAGTCAGAGAGTGGTCCAAGATCGCGAGACAGGACGGGGATTCAGTGGCAATGCAGATTAAATATAGTGAGAAGGTAAGTAGGTGGCGTGAGAGGTAGAGAGTCGTCCGAGATCGCGAGACTGGTCGGTGACATAGTGCCGATGCAAATTTTTAATATACCGGTAGTGAGAAGTTAAGTATATGACTTGTGAGACAGTGGGGATGCAGATTTATATAGTGAGAAGGTAAGTAGGTGGCATGGGAGGCAGGGAGTTGTCTGAGATCGCGAGACAGGACAGCGACGTAGATTGGAGTGGAGACGTCGAAGCTGCAGCGATACAGCAGGATACAACCTATACCCTGTTCCAAATAGGTAGTCCAGAAATTGCGAACCCTAACCTCTGCAACTCAAAAAGGGCTAGAGCAAATGAGCTGTAAATGTCCACACCTAATCCCTGGCTGACCCTTCCCAAATGGTAGAAATATTACCTCGGTTACATTTATGAGATATAGAGGTTAATGTTCAAGAGTTTTGGCCTACATATTTGGAACAGGGTATATATAGCTGGATTACTCTAGTCGTTTGTGAGTTATAGAGGTTAATGGTCAAGAGTTATGGCTTACTTATTTGGAACCAGGTATAGCATCATAGGTCTATGAAGGTAAGATTTTAAACTACCCAGTTGGAACACTCGTCCATCTTGTTGTCTCACTCGCCATCCTAAAATAAGACCTCCTGACTTCAATGTTTTGAGCGATTGAATTGAAAGCTACTCGTTTGATTAAGGGGGAATGGGCGTATTTATTTGCTCATTTGTATATCTTGTTTTTTTTTGTTTTTTTTTGTTTCCTCCCTAGACCTCCATGAAGCTTAAATAAAAAATAGCCCAGCCGAAGGCCAATTCCTATTAAATAATAGGCTTGTTATCGCTCGCCAGAAAAAAAAATTGACACCTGAATGACACGATAAGTCTAAATATTGACATAAAAATGGGGCGAAAGGTCCAAAAACGCCAAACTAATGAACCGAGCATCATGTAATCTGAAAACTAATTGGGTTAAACATGAGAAAGAAGAGGGACCAGAAAAACGACCCAACTCCCCTTAATTGGTTGATTGATCATTTGCTTGATAGATAGATTGGTAGAAGTTTTGGCCACCAAGACAGAACTGTTTGACCACACTGTAACATTTGAAAACTTAAAAGGGGGGGGGGGGGGGGCGGATCCCTTGTCCCTCATGTTTAGCCCCATGAGTATTGAGATTTTAAGACGTTTACCTCATTAGTTTGCCAATTTTAGGTGTCGAGTTTTTCCTGGCGAGCGATAGCGAGCCTGCAATTTAGGAGGAATCGACCTTTGACCGAAAAATTCACAATTAATT